>LTAE01000847.1:2215-68597 GCA_001647135.1 Pontederia paniculata
TAAGGTCTGTGTTATTATGGAAGTTATCTTGGACTATTATGGCAGTTATCCTGGGCTGTTATGGCAGTTATCCTGACCCTCCAACTGTAGCGAAAAAGGAAAGAATTCAAATTTCAAATGCTCAAACAACTAAAATCATGAAATCTGGTCAAAACCTTCTTAAATTCCCAAAATCCAATAATGATGATACCGAATATTCAAAAAAGTTGAAAATAGAAATAATTCAGCACAAATTGTTTAGGAAAGTGGTTATTGGGGTAAGCTTTTCGGGAACGGGGTCAACCTAAATAAGTATACCTTTTTCTGTCATCAGCTTCCAACTGGGCTGCTAGATGTGTTGGGTTGTCCACTTGATAAATTCCTTTATTTTTTGGGAACTTTATTTTTCTGACCTTTTTCTGTCATACTCCCACAATTGTTGTTTAGTGATAAAATATCGATCCCATAGAGAAGTGGCCAAGTATTAGAATTATAGTTCTCATGCGCTATCTAGATGGTGAGGGTTAGAGAAGAAAAAACTAAGCTAATAATAAAAACTAAAGAAGGAAAATATCAAAGAAACAATCACACTAAGTAACTTAAATGAGGTTGTATAAATAAGACAAATGTTCTAGGGTTTCGAATCCATTTAGAGTATTCATCCATGTGCTTCACTCCAATAATAATCATGAATTTCTCTTTCAAGGTTATACAATTCTAACTATTGTTATGGAATAAACTTTCATGCATTCACTCTAACAACATAGTTGCATTTCGTAAATGAGCATTCAAGAAGCAATACAAGTTACTTCTATTTTTAGATAGCACTCATATATCTTACTCGGCAAAGCTACTAGTTGAATGATATTACTTTCATCACTTAACAACCTAGATTGACTTAAATGAAGTAGCTAATATCACAAAAATCTAGCAATACATTCACTAAGTAAAAGAATCTCACACATGCATAATCACTATTCCAAAGCAATTAAACCCTAAACTTCATCTAACCTTAAAACAAGGAGGTTTAGCTAAACATGATGGGAGAGAAGAGAGAAGGAGAAATAAGAGAACAAAATGTTATAGAACTAGAAATCAAAAGGTTCAAACACTAACATTTAACACAAATCAAAAACCCTTACAAAATGTCTTCAAAACCCAAATTCAACCTCCAATTTTGGCTCTCTTCCAAAAAGAGGAGAGAGAGAGAGAGCCCAAAACCCTGATTACCCCTTATATATCATTGTTCACGAAGCCACCAACCACTAGCGATCATATACAACTCAATACGACTCAATGGACTGCACTATGGTCATACTTTGATGCGCTACGGCTGGTAAATGACCACTATGACCGATAGAACATGCGCCACGACCTTTGAGGTGTGCACCACGGGCTTGCCAAGGGCGCTACAGCCTATAAGTGCATGCTACGACTGCACTATTGGTTTTAGTTGCACTATTGATTTCATTTGAACTTGGGTACCTGCATGATCAATCGACTTTGTGTAGATCACATACTTTGAGGAATTGATATCAAATAATGGTAATGCTATGAAATAGATATATCATTATCATTATATGTGTGCGTTTATCATACTTATAATAAAGGTTCCACTTATATTGTACCTAGAAATCCATTAGGACTCTTCTCTATAACTTTGAATCTTGAGTCTCTTAACTCTACAAGAAGCCTCCATTCACTTACCATCAAATTAGATATGAAAGATGATTTCCTACTCAATGCATCAGCTACCACATTCGCCTTGCCAGGATGCTATAGAATAGTGAAATCCTAATCTTTTAGAAGATCCATCCATCTTCTTTGCCTCAAAATTAGCCCTTTTTTGTGAAAATAAGTACTTCAAACTTTTATGATTTGTAAATATTTCAAACTTTCCTCCATAAAGATAGTGTCTCCAAATCTTCAAGGCAAATACAATAGCATCAAGGTTCGGATCATGTGTTGGGTAATTCTTTTCTTAATCTTTCAATTGCATGGATGCATATGCCAATACTCGACCATTTTGCATTTATGCATATATCCCATACCCCTTCGAGATGCATCACTATATATGGTAAATCACTCAAAGAAAAGAGGAATAGTCAAAAGAGGCGCACTTGTAAGCCTCTTCTTGATTTGTTGGAAACTTCTCTCGCATTCATCAGAACATACAAATTTTAGTATTCTTATGGGTTAACTTTGTGAGAGGAGTGGATATAGAAGAAAACTCTTCAACAAATCTTCTGTAATATCCTGCTAAGCCCAAGAAACTCCTTACTTATGTAACTGTAGTTGGTCTCTCCCAATTGACAACAAATTCCACTTTAGATGGATCAACAAAGATGCCTTCATTTGATACCACATGACCCAGAAACACAATGAGATCCGGCCAAAACTCACAATTGCTAAACTTGACATATAATTGGTTTATCTCTGAGCTTTTGTAGAATGGTCCTTAAATGCTCTTCATGATCAACATGGCCTTTGGAATATATCAAGATGTCATCAATGAAAATAATTATGAACTGATCTAGAATGGGTTTGAAGACCTGATTCATCATGTCTATAAAGGCAGCCAGTGCATTGGTCAATCCGAATGGCATTACCAAAAATTCATAATTATCATAACGTGTTTTGAATGTTGTCTTTGGAATATCACTTTCTTTTATCTTAAGTTGATGATATCCAGATCTGAGATCAATCTTGGAAAAGATAATTGTGCCTTGCCATTGATCAAATAAATCATCAATTCTTGGCAAGGGATGTTTGTTCTTCATTATTACCCTTCTCAATTGTCAATAGTCAATGCACAATCAGAGAGATCCATCTTTCTTATTAATGAATAATGTTGGAGCTCCCCATGGTGATAGACTTGGCCGAATAAAACCTTTATCTAATAGGTCTTGTAGTTGCCCTTTTAATTATTTTAGTTCTGCAAGTGCCACTTGATAAGGAGCCTCTAAAATAGGGGCAGTTCTAGAGAAATATCAATAGAAAATTTTATTTCTCTATCAGGTGGTAAGGCAGGCAACTCCTTTGGAAATACATCAACAAACTCGTTGACAGTAGGAACCTGATTCCGATTTACTTCTTGCATTTTCTTTTCAACCAAGTAAGCTAGGAATCCTTCAAATCCCCTTTTAAGTAGCTTATTTGCATGCATGTAAGAGATTAAAGGACAATTACTTGATACTTTATCTCCCATAAAACAAAATGATGGTTGATTTGGAGCTGAAAATGTGACTATATTCTTGTGGCAATCAATATAAGCACGATTTGCAGACAACCAATCCATATCCTAAATCACATCAAAGCCACACACATATAGAACAATCAAATCAGCAGTCAAAGATCTATCACCCACCTTAACTATACATGATTTATATATGGTATATGAAGATAAAGTATTGTCATTAGGTGTAGAAATTACAAGATGGTAACTGATGCGAAAAATGCGAACACATGCAAATCGATGCTAGCAAGTGCAATAGTCGATCCCACAAGGAACATGTACTAAAAGTATTAAAGTGTACATAGTACATGTTGCCGATCACACGAGGAACTAAAGTAACTATGTAATCTTAGAGGTTAATTGGTGGATTTTAAGAAATAAAATTCATAAAAAATGATAATTACAATGATAATTGGGTGATGGCTAGGGCCTAGATGAAAAGAAAGATAAGGAACAAAGCTAATACTTCTCATAGAACTAATTATATACGATTTTTGCTCACAGGTTGACTCTCCAAATGGATTAGGAACACTTATAAATATGACATTCCTTAATGGATATCTACTAGCCATATGATATAATCTATCAAATACTCCTTGATGGATTTACTTTCTATATTATGAACATAAGATCCATGCAAGTGTTTTACTAAACTATTAAATTACCCTTAATGGATTAACCTAACATTCCGCACACTATTAAGTCCTTAAAGGATCATAAAGCATGACATGAATTGCAGAAATGAATGTTCACACTACACGGTTAATGATCAAACATAGATACTCAAAAATTTAGGCAATCATGTTCATGAAAAAAAAACTCAAAGTTATAATAATAATTTGTGAAAGAGTATATAAGTTTTGACCCTAATGAAGAATTCTTTACGACTCAAACTTATCAAAAGATACACAGAGATTACATAATATAGTAAAGTTCATCTCAACATATTATGGAACAAAGATATACTCTTCTGGATGTTGGGAAGATGTTGAACAACTCCTTAATGGATGTATGATCTCGACTCCTCCTCAGCAAACCTTCATAATAACCTCTGCTCTCTATCGTACTTTCGCTGGTTAACGGCTCCTTAGCATCCCCTCTCAAGTTGTAGACATAGTTGTTTTATCTATGTTTCCCAAAGGTTCAATCACAATGCATGTAAACCCTTCGATCAAATATGCTTCTCGATAGATGGTGATGATAAAACTCCATTAGAAACTCACCCAAATCCTCAGAAATGTCTCCAAATAAAATTTCTAGAGCCTCATATCAAATAGAAATCTTTCTTGCCATCAAATAATGTCAAATTCGCAGACAAGTAGAATTTTGTACCTTCATCACGGCTCGTGACAGGACATCATGACCCGTAAGTATATGGGTCTTCATAATCCTTCAAGTCGTCATGACCCATGATGTTTGGTCATAGCCCGTAACTCGGGCGCCAAATAGATGTGCAACTAGACTTCTTCTCTCATGGTCCGTAATAGTCTTCACGACCCGTAACATTGAACTTTCCTATACTCAGCCACTTCTGTCGACGTCGTGATATGTGGTGACACTTCGTGATATATTCCTTTCAGGACCCGTAATGAAGTTTTATGGCCCGTGAAATATCTGACGGTTGAAAAGGCTGCTCTATAAGGGTATTACGGTTGTGATCTCCACCATAACGGCCCGTAATGAGCTGAGTTGAAGTTGCAGCGCCTCGGTAAAGGTCGTGATATGATCATTGTCCTCGTGATATCCTTCCTTACGAGTAATATGTCATCACGGCCCATAACATTCTGTGTTGAAGTTGCAGTGCTCTCGGTGAAGGTCGTGATATGCCCTAATGACCCGTGAAGGACTGACTTTGATCATCTCTTGTTGCATCACGGTCTGTAACATTCTGTCATGGCCTGTGATGGATCATGATTATTGCTCTCATCTTCTTGCGCACATTCCTTTTCGGTGTCGGATCCATTTCAGTCTTCCCCATGTGATTTCCTATAAAATAACACCAAACAAGAGTAGATTTTGGACTTGAAACAATATGAACAAATAAAGATAAAAATAGATGCATGCTATGCGCAAATGATTCAAAATCATGCCTAATGCATGCCCTAAAATATGTTATAAAATGCATGCATCACTAACCCAATGGTTGTCGTTTTGTCTCCAAATGATACGAAAAATTTGGGGACACAAAGGAACGCATAGATCCAGAAGCAAATAAAACATGTGTCATAGTGTCATATATTTGAAGATTACTTATGATAACTGCATTTGAGGCATCAGTGTCCATTTGACTCAAAGTATATACCCTCCCTTATGCGACTGGTTGTTTCCCTTTTTCTTCTGATCTATTTAGTTGTGGTGGTGATTGTCGCATCAAAGGACAATTATTCGTATGATGACCTTGTCTTCCACATCGAAAACATGCTCCAGTATCTTTATGGCATGGAAGTCTCCATGTTTTCTACCACATTTCTCACAATTCTGATTGTGTAATTGTGGTTGTTGTTTATGATTTGGTGCCTCATTTCTCTTCCTCTTGAAGTCAAAATGTCTGGGTTAACGACTAGGATGATGAGCCCCTCTCATTATTTTTTTGTTCTTGTTCTGAGTCAAACACTTATATATCATTCTCCCCGTTAGTTGAGCTATTTCATAAACCTCATCATAGATTCTCAACTTTAATGCTACAAGTTTGTTCTTTATAGCAGGCTTCAACCCTCTCTCAAACTTCTTGACTCTTTCAGCATCATTAGAAACTAAATGTGGTGCAAACCTAGGTAGCTCAGCAAATTTGGCTTCACATTGATCAACAGATATATCTCCTTGCTTAAGTTTGAGGAATTCAATTATTTTTAGTCCCGTGCACAATCTGAAAAATATTTTTATTGTTAGCCAAAACCCTAGGCTTGGTTGCTTTCCACCAATGTTCAACATTACCCTTCAGCATAAATTCAGCAAAGATAGTTTTATTTTTCTCATCATAACATAAAACAACAAATATCTTTTCCAACTTGGTTATCCAACCTTCAGCTTCAACTGGATCACCAGTGCCTTAAAGTGAAGGAGGCAAAAGTTATCGATCAAACTCGAAACATGAATCACATGAACATCAACCTATTATCTGAATCAAGCTTTATAGATTTTCTGAACGTCAAATATATCTAAACAGAAATCAAGTCCAAATTTGTGCAAAAAAATGCAGTCTATCAAACAATAGCATTGATATTGAATATATAAATATCAACTCAGCTTATACCTTTTTTTTATATTTAAGTACAAACTTTTAAGTTTTGTTTTCACAATTTTAGTCTTCAGAAAGGGTTTCGCTAGGATGTTGTGTAGTTGACTTTCAACAGATGGATCTTAGATTATACGACCTTAGGTCACTAGGATTTAAGAGTCCCCATGGGTGTACTTGCTCAAACATGAATGAAGATTTTGAACTAGGCAGTTGAGTTGGTACTTGAATATTTCTTTGTATTGCACAAGGTCTTAGAGCATTTCAATCGATGGTCCTAAACTAGACGGCCTTACGTCACCAAGATTGAATAAAAATTGTAGTGTGAGAATTTTAGTTCTATTTAACACAATATTGGACTCAAGTAATTAATATTCAGTTATACACAATAAAAGGAAATAATATTTGAATTTCATAAATCTAACAATCTCGAACTTCTACCCAAAGATAAATTAAAGAAAAATGCAAGAATTAGTGAGATATAATTATGATAGTTTTAAGTTTTATGAATTTTTCAAATGTTCATGAATTTTCAAAGAAACTGGAACAGAGCAAATATGATGCATGAAACACATTCTCCCCCAAGCTTTAATTAAACATTGTCCTCAGTGTTTAAGGTCAAACCAGGAAAGAAAAGAATATGGGCAAATAAAACAAAAGTAAAATTGAGAAAAGAGAAGAAACAATATTAGTAGTCTTGGTGCACCGGTGGAAGTTGTGACAACCCTAATTTATTTTCAGACTAATTATTATTTTTGGTACCAATATTATACTAGCAAGTTTGTAGGTATTTGTGACGAATAAAATTTCACCATGTGGGGCATGGAACAACAATACATAATTGCAAATAAATATTATAAACTATAATTATCAATATATATATATATATATATATATATATATATATATTCAATTAGAACTAAGTGATATTTACTGAGGACAAACTAATCATACTAAAAATTAAATTTGATTGGACCATCGCTTTGACCAATGGTCAAATAAGTTATCATAAGCTAACAGCTTGTCATCTCCTGATTGGCCTATTTTTCTCAATCGCCTTCATTTGTCATAAAATTCTATAAAAACTCATGAAGTTCCCTTCATATCTTTTTTTAAGACATAAAAATGTTCAAAAGATAAGACCTTCTGTGGAGACCAAGAAAATTTTGCAAGTAGCAACCACTTCAGGTAAAACATTTTACCTTAGATAGACTTCTAGTTCATGATATGATTTGTATAATTATTGGTCCTTCAAAAATTATGAAATGTTATGTGGGTGAACTCCTCTTTAAGTCAGATTTTTATAGACTACAAAAACATCAATAATTAATTTGTAAGTTGGGAGTTATGATCCTATCTTCATATACTATTCATGTTGTTCTGAGATAGCAATAAGGTCGGGTTTTAAATAATAAAGTAAATTGTATAAAGGTAATCGGATTGTGGTACTTGAGGTTATTGTGGAAGACTTTATATAGACCAGATGCAAGTGGAATCAATTTTAAAAAATGTATAAATGAAATAATGATTTTTCTATCTTGCATAACCTAATCTTCGAGATTTTAAGTTAAAGATAGAAAACTAGTTTGTTTTCAAATTTTTTGGAGAAATGATATTTAAAGATTAGATTTCAGAATTTTTATATATGAAAGTTAGTAAGTCTATTTGATATGAAAAATTGAGAAATCATGAATTGATGCTATCTCTAGTGAGTTATCAATTTTAATTTGATTTTCTACCATACTATGATATTAAGACATTGAATAGACTATGATAGTAAGACATTGAATTGTGAGTCATGACCTTGCTCAAAGTGCTAGGAACTTGTGAAGATGGGACTTCATGGGGTGTTACTTCAGGTAATGGGTCATGGCAATATCTATGGTGAATACAATACTGGTGGAGAGGTCACGATGTTGGGTCAAAACTCATCAAAATTGACAAGATCCTAGAGTACTAAGGTCATGGGTCACTATATGTCGACTAAGGACGTAGTCGGGCTACATCGTGGGTGCTTAAGTGTTTAGGTCCTTGTCACGGGTCGTAATTGGTTGTCATGACCAATTAAGGGGAATTGTTCAAGAATAACTCTAAATGTTAGCCTCATGAAGCTTTGTAATGGCCCGTGATGAGTGTAGGCAACAACCCATGAAATTGACAACTCAAGGACAATGAAAGTTCACTTGAAAATAAAATGAGCCAATTAGGATGATTTAATTGAGGATCAAACAATTTAAAATGAAGCAAACTAAAAAATGTAAAAGAGAACGAAAAACAAAACTAACAATAGGATTAGAGTTTAGGCAGAATAGTTATAATTTATAGTGCCTAAGAATATGCTATAATTCATGTAAGGTTAACATTATCCGCAATGGAAATAATTAAAGAAAATAAAATGAATAAACTCACCCAAGAAAAATTGTGCATTTGGCGTAGTTGTGGAGATCATCCAAGCCTCAGAAATTACAATTCATTTGAAATATTAATTTTCCCTTTAGTAGACGCTTTAGTTGGTATTGTGGGTTGTAGTATCATGACTAAATGGTATTGTTCATTACTAGGCTTTGCTTGCAATTGTGGCGATGCAAGAGATTATTGATTTTTGGTTGATGATAAAAGCTTTAATTATTCTTCAGGTTGAGTTGAACTTTTTGACTTCATTTCGTCGGTAAAATATTTAAAGTTGATTATGTGCTCCTTCAATCAGGTGATGAATGTGAGGGAGATGATGATCTAAAATTGAATAAGGTCTCTAAAGGTGGATCTTGCGACGACTATAATTGAATTCAACGGTAAAGCACAAATTTGAGTCCTCAAATGGACTAGGTAATGGATAAACCAACTATCCTTAATCAAAAGTAAAATTGAGAGCACTTATTAACGGTTATACTCTCAATCAACTTAGATGCAAAGAGATATATTCCTACACTATTGAATCACCCTCAACGGGATAATCCAACATACCATATATTATTGTACTCCTTAACGGCTCTACTAAGGTAGGACATGAATTACAAAAAGTAAATGATCACACTGTGTAGTTAATAATCAACTACTTTATTTAAAACTCAGCAATCATGTTCATGGGAATCAAATAAATTATAATCAATACCAAAAAGGGTCTAGTAGTTTGCCCTAGAAATTAAGATTACTACAGAAAAAATGGATACACAAAGTTGATGCTTAAGATCATCCAACATCATATAGAACATAAAGTATTCTTTTGGATGTCGATAAACCTCTGCACGATCTTTTATACGAGCATACCCGTAGAAATCTTCTCAGCATCCCTTCAAAACAGTCTCACGTTCTTGACTTTTAGGCACAGGTTACAATCTCCTAGAATGTATGATCTGGCTCTAGACGTGTATATTTATAGCCTCCAAAGGTTTCCATAGAGTTTGAGAAGGTTTGGAAACCTTTCCAAATCAAAATAAGGAAATTCCTTTTAAAAGTCGTAATTAATTTTTAGCCTGAGTGTAAACCCTTCAAAATAGTTCCATATCTTCTTTACTATGCTTTCATTTGACCCCTTAGGTAATTTAATAGATTAGGAATCTTTCTGGCATTTGAATTTGTTCAAAATATCACTTGAAATTAAATATGAGCTACTTATCATGATTCATAATGTGATTTAACGGCATGTGAGATGTTGACTCCATATATGAAAAGTTGCCATCTGCGATCAGGGATATGATATAACTGCTCATTAATTAGAGTGAACTCGGAAATGACAACTGCTAAATGCTTCACTTACGGCTTATGACCAAGGATAATGACCCGTAATTAATTGATATTCATTATTGCTCTGTACTACTAATGTCATGACATTTCTTCGTGATTCGTGAGAGGTATATGAAATGACTTGTGATATGACCTCATGACCCATGACATCTTCATCAATGGATTTGACTTCACTATCATGGTCGTGATATACAGTTATGGCTCATTATATTAATATATTAGTCTGTAGCATCACTATTATGGTCGTGAAATGCTTGTACAGCTTGTGACATCCAAAAATGTCAATATTTGTATGTTGACTATTTTCATCGTGTATTCTCTTCTAACCACTTGTTTGCTTCTCCAAATCGTTAATCTGAAAATAAATACCAAAAATTGGGTAGATCCATTACTCAAAAAGATAAAAGCAAATAAACAATGAAATAGAGTACAAAATTAACTAAAATAATACTAAATGTAAACCTAAATATATGTTGGATTATGAATGCATCAATCCCTTGGCCATTTATTTTAGTTGTTAGTACTTAAGGTACAACAATGTTCTTAGGTTAAAGTTGTGCTTTGTATTATTGTTGATAATCTTGGATAATTAGAGGCCCTTTGATCACCATTTCATTGATATGGTTGCAAAACTTCACATCTTTTGGATGTGTTTATTGGAGATTGCATTGTCGTAGTTCATGGAACTATTTTTTATGGTTTTTTCATCTTCGTTGGTCCAAGATCTTGAAGGAAATAAAAAATGGACAATGTATTCGAAGATAAATAACTTCAACCAAATAATCATCATTTCACCATGTAAGAAATGATTATGTATCAAGTCTCTTCGTTAACGTCCTATACTGATTGGAATGATGTAAGAATGATTAACATGATCATACATAAGAAAGACGTGACTTATAAAGAATAGCAGTAGAGATACTTGAGTACCAAAGACGATAATTGAAGAAGGTAGGCCTTGTGGTCAAGGCAGACTAGACTAATCATAGTGGAAATGACGCTACTTTGGAACTCGGGGATGAAAAGCATAAAGAGTTTCCCCACCCTAGTCATAAATTTGATGATGAATTTATTTTTAAGGAGGTTGTGGTGTCTGAATTAGGGACAATGATATATTAATAGTAGAAAACTCCAAAGGCGAGCTTCTCATTTGAATTTTCTTATCATAAATTATGTATTCACTTGTCTCCTTGACACTCCATTTAGTGGTCCATGTCCTCCTTGAAAAATTTCTTTTTGGCTGCCATATTTCTTTATATAAATACTGATAGAAGCATGGAAATGTGATAATTGTTAAGTCATCATCGATGTTCTTCTCAAATTTAACTTTTGATAAACAATTTGCATGGGTTGATTCTCTAGTGCATGTAGTTTTTCTTCTAGGTCATCGAACTTGGGTTGATTCTCAAGTTATCGAACTACCTCAATGTTTTCAATTTTGTCTTTCAATTGTGTCAGTTGCGACTCCAAATTTTGGATGAGTTGGTCTTGCATTGTGAGCCTACTTTGAATTGTTGTGATGAATTGACTAATCATCTCTTTAAGGTTGACTTTTGACCAAGTTTTGAATATAAATGTGATAACATCATTTTTATTCTTGTTTTGTTGCCTCATATTCGAAATTTGACTTTCCAAAATTTGAAATTGATCCTTTTGCGTGGAGACTTTCTTAGACAAAGGGTTCATTATTTGTGTGAACATGGATAATGGATCCATAGATTGAGCTTCTTTTTGAATTGTTGATGCTTAATCATGCATGGTGTTTTGAATTAGCTCGCCTTGATGTGTAATCCATCTTGCTCAACAGCTCCTTTATTCCCCTCAAACTAGTTAATGTTTGCTTTCTCCTTTGCCATTGAGGGTGAGATGATTATTATAATAAACTTGTATATAGACAGTATCTCTTGAAGATCTTACAGTATTAAAAAATTCAAAGTAGCTTCAAATTATAGTAGTTTCAAATTAATTTCCTGACAATGTCATAAAAAACTTGATGTGATGATTTTGGTCCCCGACAATGACGCCAAAATGTTGATGAAATAGTTTTTTATAGTTAAAAATATTCTAGCAAGTGCACTAATCGATCAAGTAATAAGGCATAAGAGTAAAGAGTTGTCGATCCCAAGAGGAATTAACTTAATAACTATTTAATTTTAGAGGATAATTAGAGATAACATTGGTTCTTGTTGGAAGGGTGCAGAAAAAGTGAAGACTAAACTAAACTAAATTAACGAGAACGTTAGGATGAGAGATAAGATTAGGAACAAACCTATTTAACCCCTACATGAATTGAATTCAAACGATAAAAGTGTAGGTTCAAGTTCTTAAATAGATTGGGAACACCTAATATATTATCACATTTTATGAGTGTACCAATTATCCTCAATCTTAGTAAAATTGAAAGCACTCCTTAATGACTTAATCTCAATCAACTCAAATTAGGATGCAAGGGGATGTAATTCCTAAATTATTGAATCACCCTTAATGGAATAATCAAATAAACCACAAGTCCTAGTATTTCTTAACAGTCCTACTAAGATAGAATATGAATTGCATAAAGTAAATTGATCACACTACATATTAATAATTGACTACCAAGATCATCCCAATAGTATGTAGAATACAGAGCACTCTTGTGAACATCAATAAATCTCTACATGATCTTTATTACGAGTGTACCACACAAAAAATTTCTCAGCAGCTCCGTTAAATTTCTCTCATGTTCTTGGTTGTTTATAGAATTCTATATCCGTGCAAGTATCGAGAATGAAGGAACAAGGTGACACCGCTATTGACAATAAATGGTACATGGTACTATTATAGATTATTATAATATTGTTGAGTCCTTTAATAAAATTTGATTAAACTAATTTATGTTACACATATTTGATAGTAGATTAGTTTAATTATAGAACATGAGTTGTCTTCTTTAAATATTAAAGGTGACCTCTATTTTAAAGTTCATATTGGAACCTAGATGTTTATGCTTCGTGTGGATTGTGAAACTATTTATTCCATAGCTATTGAATTTTGTTAGTATTTAGATTGTCTATTTTTAATGTCATAGGCTTATATTGAATATTGTTTATTATTGTAACATTTTTGGGACCCTAGCTGCATTCAGATACCGATTTAGCAATGTGTTGATGGACGGATTTCAAAGTGTTACAAGAAGAAGAGCAAATACCTTTATTATTGGGGATTAATCCTGATAAGGATTATCCCATTAATATAGTTTAGGAGATTAGGTTTAGTTTTATCTTTTATCTTATCTTAAGTTTATCTTCTTGGATTAGGATTAGTTTTTATCTTATAAGTTGAACTCTTGTATTAAATAGTTTTTTTGCTGATCAATAAAAAATATAGCTCTTGGTTGAGAGTTCTTGAAATTTCTTTCTCCTCTATTTTTTTTTCTCCTACCTCTGGTCTTTCTCTGGTAAGTCGCCGCCTTCGCCGCTCCCATCATCTCTTGGGCACAACAGCGATATCAGAGCGCGGGTCTCTAAAACTCATAGCGTCGATGCGCAGGGAGGTGGCGGTGACACACGGCGACGTAGCGACGAAGTTGGACAGTGCAATGACGTGTAAGGAGGCAACATCGAGCATAGTGAGGTAGCGATGCGTAGAGAGACCGCGGCAACACATCAGGGAAGAGGATGTCGCGGCAACGAGGGAGAGAAAGAAAGCAGCAAAGCAGTGATGCGCAAAGCTCTGTGATCCTCTCGCGGCAGCGGGAGGGCAGTTGCAAAGAAAAATTGTATCCAACGCCGAGGCAAGGGAGGCTTCCAACGTCTGTGACAAGCACGTTGTGGACTCGGTTCCAATTGGAGAGGGTGCATGTTACGGCCTCTTTACTAGGGAGTAAAGGCGTTTGCCCTCAGAGAAGTTCCACAACAAGGTGACACCATTGTGTCGTTGACTTTGACAGGAGCGAAACGCCCTAAAGATCGAAGGCGGTGACGATGTCGAAGGACTGACATGGTGATGCGGGTCGGAGGTAGTGCCCGTGTCGAAGGACTGACACGGTGCTACATTCAGACCGACGTTGCTATGCGGGACACTGGTCATGAGGGCCTACCTGTTGGTGGCTTAGTTCATCGATGGTGTTGTCGATGATCGACCAGTGGACGGTGAGGACTACGAGAGGTGCGTAGGCAATGTGTACGTCAGGAGGGCAACAAGGCGGTGACTCACAGTAAACGAACAATGAGGCCGACCCGATCTAGCTCCGGAAGGAAGAGCATAGCAGAACTCCAGGGCGAGGGGGCGCGACCTCAGCAAGAGGACGCCGGAAGAAATGCTCGAAGGACCGTAATATTTTTCCCCTCCAACCGAATGCCAGATTAAGGATTGACCGCGATGACAAGTTCCTCTCTAGTTTTTTAAGTGATGTCAAGATTAAGGGGGAGTATGTTTGGGATTGATCCTGATAAGGATGATCCATATTAATTTAATTTAGGAGATTAGGTTTAGTTTTATCATTTATCTTATCTTAAGTTTATCTTCTTGGATTAGGATTAGTTTTTATCTTATAAGTTGAACTCTTGTATTAAATAGTTTTTTGGTGATCAATAAAAAATATAGCTCTCGGTCGTGAGTTCTTCAAATTTCTTTCTCCTCTGTTTTTTTTTCTCCTACCTCTGTTCTTTCTCTATTCTTCAAATTTCTTTCTCTGCTAAGTCATCGCCTCCGCCGCTCCCATCATCTCCTGGGCACAACATCTATATTATTTTCGAGATCTCTCAAGACCACCTCAAGTGGTGTTATCATAGTCGCTCAAGATCTCCTGAAAAAGGTAGTGTAGGTTTATCTTTCGGTCATTGGATTTAAGGTTCACACAAAGAGATCACAACATTTCATTAAAATGGAACAATGGTTAGGCCTCTTATTTTAAATCATTTTTAAAAAAAATGTTTAAACAATATTAATTACATTACAATAGAGAATTTTTAATAATAAATACTTAACTTTTAGTTTTTAATAATATCTAAATAATAAATAATTATGATAATAGAATTTAACAAATGATTGCAATCAATTAATATTTAAATATGAAAAAATATTATATTATTATTTATATACATTACTGATCATTGGTGTAAATATTTTACATTATTAATCATATTTAATTAATACATTGCATTAAATAATCAAGAATATTATAAGAACTCATGTTTTAGAAAAAATGAATGAAAGGTAATTTTCAAAAAGAATAAAGAAAATATGTATTAGCTCAAGTTGCAAGAGCATGGCATTATATTTTTTTAGAATATCATCATTTTAATAAGTTTCTACTTTATGATATCATAGTGATCATTTTAAGGTGTTTGTGTCTGTTTAAAAGTGTTTGATTATATTGTGTAGAATAAGGAGATATTTTCTTTAATGGCCTTCAACAAATGGAAATAACAATTGATGATTTGTTCAAAAGAATATTAGTGCAATTATGTACCCACCACGTAAACCAAGACATACAAATATAAATATATCGTAAGTCCTATAAATTGAAAACTAAGAAATTATTTGTTTTATGTTCAAAACGAATATTTATTGCGCGAGACATGTTTAAAACCAATTTACACATATAGAATATTTCTTTATTATTGGACAGCACGTCCACTTCAACCCATCTAAGAAATCACATGTTATATGTAATAACGTTAAAGTCATTATTCCCTTTCCAGAATCAAACTATGTTTAGGGTGAAACCCTACATGCTTGGAAGGCCCGCCAAACTCTATGTTTACTACTGGTGATCTTGTTAAAGGTACGACCGACTTCATAAAAAAAATTAACGATCACATCCAACTATCTGGATTTCCCAAATTAAGAACGAGTATTTTGACAGATCCACAGTAGAATATAGACTTGGAGACGCTACATCAATACTTCTTTGACTTGACTTTGACTAAATGAATAAGCAACATATGAGACACATTGTGAAGAAGCAATAACTTTAAAGGAAAACTCTATAAATGAGTCTAGCCAAATGAAATATGCTCAGTTGCATTGTTCCCATAATGAAAAGACAACCACTAATAAGACTCGATAAACTCTACTACTTGGACTCCTATCATGTGAAAGCAGTTAGGTCACTCGAACATATCCATCACCAGTGTCATCACCTATTAATTGCATTCATCACCTGCAGATCAAAAGTAGAGGAGATAATTCTCCCATGAGCGATGAAATCAAATATATAATAACATTAATGAATAGAATAAAGCATATATCAAAATAAGATTAGGAAATAGACATAACACTATTGCTTCACTTTTTTCTTTTTCTTTACTTTACAATTTCCTTTTCTATGATAATATTCATTCATGGACCCATTAGTCGCACCATCATGATGCGCACTAATTGCAATATATGATTGATCCATGTTATATTCTTTTCTTTCAATGACAGAAGTTCATCAGTGACAAGAACATCAATCGCATCAAGATGTGCAACAGTTAGTATGTTCAGCCCAGTCAGTACTTAGGACCACTCTACTCTTTTCTAGTTATCTTGTCCTAAATTGTAAATCATTATAATCGGTACATGAACCTTTACCGGCTTCAATGAGGATTTGGGTTATTCCGCTGCAAACACGGCTAGCTAGGCCATGAATTAGTAGTTTAGTACTCAGTTAGGACAAGTCCTGCAGTCGGGGTATACCTCGCAGTCAAGATAAAATCTTGCAATCAGGAATAAATCCTACAATCGAGATAAATATGGCGATCGGATGGGTCATCTTCTTCATGCGGCAAATTCAATCACAAAATATCAACAATTTTAAGGATTTATTATCAGGGGTGAAGATCCTAGTAACTTAGGAAATCAATCATCAAGGTTTGAAATTAACTTTTGTTAGACAAAAAATGAGCCCGCATCAGATCACGAAATGGTCTGTGCCTATACTTAAATGGGAGTCCAACCATATTCATTTCAAGAGACGGTCTGCGCAGTTTGACATGGTCTATTTTGCAGGCGCATCCGTTTCCTCGGAAGAAATGTCTCGCATCTAAGATAACACATATTGGTATCAATTAACATGATCCGTGTCTCATAGAACCGAGTTGTGTTACGGTTAGAGATTTAATTATAACTACTTCGCTCTATGGAACACTGATCATGTCAAGGTGTGACATGGCCCATGTTTCGCCTCTAGGGTTTTGCGCAAGACGCAGCCCATGCTCGAAAGCAACGCGGTCCACGTTCCTAGTATCTTACGTTGTCTAGTGATACATGGTCTGCGTTCGGAATGACGTGGTTGTAATCATGCAAGGAACACGACCCGTGATGAGGAGTTACATGATCTGTGTCCAAGTAAGTCACAACGCGATCAGGAAGACACGTTCCACGCTCGACGATGACGCGACCCATGTTCGGTCATCTTCCAATTGTCCGATAACATACGACATGCATCCTTAGTAATGTGGTCAGGGTTTGTTGTGATTCCGCGCCATATCGGATAAAACACGATTTGTGTCCGCCCTTAACGTCGAGTTCATCCACTATCTTAAATTAATATATGCAAAATTCTTTAGTTGATCCTATAACTTACATACATGTTATCATTAACCTATCCTCGATAAACGTTCATGTTCCTCCTCTTTTAGTCCACTCGGAGAGAGAAAGAGAGAGAAAAGACTTCTTGTGTTTTAAACTTGGGAGAGAGATAATGAAGCCCCCTCCCCCCCTTAAATTCATTTTATAGAAATTATCTAGCTATAATTCAAGTCCAAGTCAACTTAATCTCTTTTTACTTTTGCCTTATCCTGTAATCAGTTTAATCATTATCCTCCTCATAGTATGTCTTGAAGTCCGACAGTACAATGAGGCCCGCATCTATCCAGAACGCGATCCGTCTTGAGATTTAGAGCATCACGGATCGCGTCCTAATTTGACATAGTCCATGTTCTAGCAATATTTCTTAATTTGATTCAGTTTCATCTCTAACATGCATTGAGATAAGATCTAAAGAGGACCAGTATTGTGTATGTGCAGAAACTATTTACTCCAACACAGTAGTTCTAAAGAATTGAGATAATTAAATATCAACAACTCAAAACACATGAAACTAGATATCATTTAAATAACAATAAGATCTCAGACAAATCTATTATGAACTTTACATATGTATGTTGGTACCTGCCTGCAAACTAGGCCTTCCATTTCAGATTTCAGAGTTCTCAAAGTTCAACTACAGAATATCATATCCTTAGACACATGTATAAGAAAATTGTACCCCATCATCATACAGGTCTAACTTAAATGAGAACTGGCAGATAGCTATTTCTTTTACATGAAGCTTCACCTTTGGCATTATTCATTTGCTGCCAAACTAATGCGGCGGCAAAGATGGAGGTGCTGTCGGTATTGGAGGTTGGGAAAAGGGATTGACCCCTTCTGATGCCTGAAAATTTGGACAAGGATGGAGAGGCCCTGGATAGGGCATGGCAAGCATGGGCGAGAAAGTTGGGTACAGAGAAGATAGAGGGCTATAAGCATATGTGGGGCCTGTTATTGACCCGGACATAGTCGGGATAAATTGAGTGGTTGGCAGTGGTGTCATTTGCCCAGACATACTTGGCATAAATTGGGTGGTTGTCGGTGGCAGTGTAATTTGACCACAAATACTCGGCATAAATTGGGTGGTGGATGGTGGTGGTGTCATTTGCCTTGACATACCTGGCATAAATTGGCTGCTTGTTGGTGGCGGAGGCGGTGGCACTGGTGGTAATGAAGGTGGAAGTGGTGGTGGTTCCACAATGGTGCTTGGAGCTTGCTGTAGTGGTGGTGCTGGCGGCTGCTGTAGCATGTCAGGAAGAGAGAGAGGTGGAAGTGGAGGATGAAGCATTGACAGAGGTGGAAACAAAGGCGGGATATCATTTTCAACCTTCAGCTTCTTATTATCAGAAGGATGATCTTCCTTAGCTGACTGACCAGCACCTCCATCTGAAGGCAGTGAGAAGACATAGCTCAGCATCTGAGAAGAGGTTGATGTTGTCTGCTTAGGCCCAACTACAGTGGGAGCTGTCCTCCGGTGCTCATTGTCTGTATTGGAAGAATCATTGATGGCAATAGGTCCCTCCTGTATGCATCTAACAGGAATGCTTTGTGCTTTTTCAGTGCCGGTGGTGGTTTCAGGGTTAAAACCAGGAGGCATATCAGAAAAGATAGTTGATGGTGATTCCTCAAGTATCTGCTCCACAGGAGGTAGATCGATACTGAGCTGCTGAAACAAGCAACTTGATTGATCATATCTTGACTGAGCACCCTGACAAACATTTGAGGAAGTATAAGATTGTAAAATATTCGATATAGTGTGGATTTATCATTTCTGTTACATTTTAGAGCATCAGAAATATTATGCAATCCAGAGAGAAATAATATGTCAAAAAATATGTAAGACAAATAAAAAGACTCTTCTTAGAAACCATATACGTCACTAAAGTATTCAAGTTGTTTTCATTTAGATGAGCTATTTTGCCCTCTTGCACACAGATAAACAACCACATCCTGTTTGATATAAGAAATTAAACAATATTAAAGATTATTAAACAATACGGTAAGGATGAAAGAATGAAATATTAGAGATCCACAAGATATGTAAAAGGATAAAGTATCAAATGGAAATGGTTCATGTTATTGCTGGTTTTGAGTCACTCCTGGAATTCTGATCATTCTTTCTCAAAGCAGAATCCAGAACAGTGTCTTTGCAAGTACACAAGAGCACAATACAAGCATACCGGAAGATTTTCTAGCAGGACAACCAAATATTTATGGTGTAACAAGCATTGTTTCGCAGTCACTCTCGAAATGGCCTCTATTGGCCTGGTTCAACTCTTAAGCTGGCACTCAAAGCATCTACTAAAAGTTTGAGTAAATCTCAAAAGTCAAAACACATAATGTAGAAGGATATGATTTCTAAGGAATACTGAGAGTGCATATATAACAGGCTTGTATCAAATGGTTATTTGTCCAAGCTTCCAAGCGTTAGTTTCATATGAGAGTTCGACTTCTATTTTCCACGCTATTGTTCTTTATTGCATGACTTTTTATAGGGTGAGGACTATAGCCAACAATGTATCACCGATCCAATTTATTCCTGTGAAAAGGTGTACAAGGATGTCATATTCAATTGTATCCCAAATATCATCTCCACTCTTCAATAGACTCTAGGCATAAGTATTGTATCTTCAATATATACTCACTACGTAAGATACAGTAATTCATTTGAAGACAAAAAAAAGATCTTAAAAAAGGCTTCCTCACCTGCATCATGTCCCCATTGGTCACTTGGTCTATCATCCACCCACATTGAGTAATGTTGAAATCGCAACCGAGTAGCCAAGAGAGGTTCATGAAAGAGCTCTATGTTTGTCAAATACGATTTTGTTATTTGCGCTACCAATAACCAGTCTAAAAACATAAGAGATGCAACTTTAAAATCATCAGCCCTTCGGATGAATACTATTGTAGCCACAACCATCCAATAAGACAATCGCAGTTCCAACAAATGATAATTCCAGTAAGACGAGATCTGCTGATGTGGGCAAGTTGCTTAACTATGATGAGCACGTGTCACGCGCCTATTTCGCTTCTTTCCATGCACAGCGCTTAGATGTGTTTGTCGTCTAGATAAAGCTTTTTTTTCTTAAAAGATCGTCTAGATAAAGCTCTTTCAAAAGTTGTTTGCTGTGGAATTTAAAAGTTCTGTTTTCCACCAAAACTGTGTGCAAGTCCCATCATTAAGTCCCTAGTTAGTTGACATTGTTGTGTGTCTCAAGCGTGAGATTAGTACCCTACACACAAAAAGACCAAAGCGCCCCTGAGGGCAGCCAATGAACAGGCCAGACCAAAAGGATCAAAATTCCATAGCAAACAACTCTTGAAAAAGCTTGCCTAGACGACCAGCACATCTAGGCATGCCCTGCACGTGGTCTATAAGTGAAGGCCCCGTGAAAAATTTGGTATTAGAGCAGCTTTGCTAGGACTTCTCTTTGTTGCTTCAATGGGTTCGAGTTCGGAGTTGACCATCGACCAAACAAACAAGACAAACCTTGAGCAGCGTGAGCAACAAAGCGGGGCCTCGAAATCGGCGGATATGGTTCCCACTTTAGAATCCCATCTTATTAGGCTCTCCATGGGCCTAGATGAGATGTGGGAGCAAGTTGTCTTGCATGACATGGTGTGCACAAAAGAGAAGCAAAGAGGAGTTGCATCGCTCTATTCTCATTTCGAATCCATGGAGACCACAATCATGAATTTGAGGCAATCGATGGACAACAAGTTAGCCATGGCGGAAGTCCTTCTAGAGGAGTTCGAGGCAGTGGAACTGCTCCATGAGCAATCATGGGCATGGAGCCAAACAATAGTTGTTCTAGTGCCACTAGCTTATAAAGGCGAAAGGTCGGACATGGAGATCAAAGACTTCCTTTGGAACGTCTGAAGATATCGGGAGACACGAGACAATATTTTGAAGAACCGAATGGGGATGAATGTCTCGTTCTTTCTTTAAGATGCTTACTTTTGTTTGTTGTCTCGAATTTGGAGGCGAACATGATGCTTTTCCACCTCCAAACAAAAGGGATCCTTGAAATACATCAAGGCCAAGCACCATTTTCAAAATCCCCGATTGGACAAGAAAATCCTACGTACAAGATTAGCCTTTAAGCCCAAGCCGGCATGGAGTTGGATCGTCAACTATGCCCCAACCAATGCTCGTTACTCATTGTTGAAGAATGGAGATCCCCAAGTCACCCTTAACGCCACCGAAGCCCTAGGCAAAGGCAAGGATGGAAGAGATTACAAGTTCAAGCCACAAAGCGAAGGCACACAAAATGCTCTAGAAGGTGGCAAAGGCAAAGACGGTCAAGGGAAGAAGCCCCAATACAAGGGCAAGAAAGGGGACTCAAACCACCAAGTCCTTGTGATATGATTTCGGAAGTTATCATATTCGAAGATAACATAAATTTGAAAGTTAAGTCGGAGACGATAGAATTTGGAAGTTGCCAATTTTTTGCCAAATTTGGAGATAACATAAATTCAGCAACTAGCAAATTCGAACATACTATAGTTGAACCTGTCATATTTGAACACTATGACAAGGAAGAAACTCCATTTGATGATGTAGATGATGTTGTTGGAGATCTCGGAGACGAGGATGGCTAGGATGATCAAAAGTCCTTGTGATTTACAACAGGTCCAATTACATCGAGCAAAGCACATTCAGACTGCAGCAAAGTCTACAATCTGGTTGAAGACTTTTGATCAGGTTCAACTGCCAATGTGCAATAAATTGGGCTATATAATGAATTCACATGATTTGGCCCACACAACTCATGAGCTTAATTATTAAACTAAAAAATTCTCTGTTTTAAAAAAAATTCATATCCATTCACCACCATGTACATCTAGACCTCCATTTTTTTCTCTTTTGGTACTTTAATTGAGATCTACTCATATTTTGGTATTTTGGTTCATTACTCTTAGAAGTCTTTGTTGTTTCTGAATAAAAAATTGAAAAAATCTAAAAAAACAAAAAGATAACCGAACAAAGGAAATCTTCAGAGTTGTCCCTTTTCAATTTCTAAAAAAACTGAAAAATTGTATGAAAGAAATCATGTAATCCCTTAAAAAAAGGGAAAAAATGTTGGTTGAAATAATTTCTGTTGGCGAAAAAGATCTACAGTATTTCAATCTCATCTGAAGTTCTATGTTCAAATTTAATCTCATTTTTTTTATTCGGAAATCTTTTTTAAAGTCTTTCCAAATTCAACCTCAAATTCACTTTTGATCATGTCATATTGATAAATTTGTTTGATTTAATAACTCATTCCCGTCTTTTTTTCATTAGTTCTCTTAGAAATTATTGGAGGGTTCAAGAAAGAAAAATGCTTAGTGGTGAGAACATTAGAGGAAAAAGAGCCAAAAAAGAGTTGAGGTTAAATATGAGTCTTACCACGTGAGGTTGCTTGGAAATTCTTTTGCCAACATATGTGTGTTTCATAGTGAGTTATAGAGATGGCGAAAGATACAATCGATAAACTAAGAATATCGCACATTGGAATCTGTGTGATCAAGTTCCAAGAGAGGATAATATTCTTCGACGATCACGAAGACAACGAGCAATATGGAAGACAATATTCTTTTAAAAAATGTACACAACAAGCTCCACCAAGGAGAGGTCAAAGTTATCAATTGAAAATGATATATTTAGTATTAGAATTGATCCACAGTCAAACTTATCTTCAGACTCGTAATGAAGAAGATCAACTCAGCAAGAAAGCACTAATGATAAACTCTCAAGATTGATGACCTCACACTTAGAGATGGAAGCAAAACTAGATAAAGTAGACGACGAGCTTGCTAAAATCTTTCTCTAGTTCAAAAATTGTTAACTAATCATGATGTCACTTATTCAAAGACGAATTATAGATTGAAAAAAGTAGAAGCAGGTGAAAGTTCTTCCATTATAATAGAAGAAATTTCTAAATGCGGTGCATATGTGTATTCAGTGATAAATTTGAGGAAGACATGAAAAATATGAGTGCTTTGATACCAATAAAAGTGAGAAAGAAGAGAGCCAAAAAAGATTCTGAAAGCTCAGAAAGGCATAATAAAAAATTTTAGGTGTCTAGTGTTATAAGAGTTGTGTTGATGAGAGAGGATTAAATACCGAGTGTTTAGAAAGGCCACCTTTGACGAGTGTTGAGAGGAAAGAAAGTTCAATAATTGTATTTTGCCTTTGATTATTTCTTATTTGCAGGTGTTAAAAATTGTTGAGCGAGAGGAAACATTTTTGTACACTACAAGCATACATTTGAGTTCACTTGTTATTAATGCTCCTTCACGAGTATTGAATGAATGCAAAACGAAGCTCAAGGATCGCTTAGTTTTCAACGAGATGAAACTAAATATTCCATTTTCTACTTGTTCAAGTTCTTTGATCGACAAGTTTCTCATCTTTACTAATTTTCATTTGGTTGTTTCTTTTATCATTCTTGTTAATCATGGTGCCTTTGATTGGTTAATCATGATTCTTGGGTTCCGTGATGAGAGTTGTATGAGGTTGATTTGCTTGAGTTTCATCGATATTTTACTACAAAATTTTTCACTTTTGATGAATGTAGTTTTTTGACGTATGAAGACCAATTGATTGAATATGAAGCAACTTTAAGATACTCAGTTTGTAAGTTATCAATTTCCTAACTTTTACATGATTGATTTGTTGGTTTTAAGGAATTGTTTAATTAGTATCCAAGCTTAATGTTGGCTATCTTCGTTAGGTATGAGATTGGACATTTTGGGATGTTAAATTTATATGATTCAACAAACGAAAAGTTTTCTACTTTCATTGTCAATGGATGTACAGAGTTTGCCTTTCTATGTGATAGACATTTTCAATGTTGCACGCGTTGTGGGAACTCAATTGCATATTCTATAGCAGCATTTATATTGGAGCACATTGATTTACTTGGTTTAGATGATTTTATCATCGTTATATCATTATTGCTGAGAGGGTTTGGCATTATTTTTTTGATAGGGTTCTCATGTATAAAGGACGATTTCCGAAATTTAGGGACTTGTATTTTAGTATACCCTTACACAAAGGAGAGTATGATCTTTCATCAAATTATTTTATGTCTAGTTTCCTATGCAGGAATGTGTTGTGGTTATTGGATCATATGTTTTGATGCATTCCCCTGCCTATCAATTTGGATATTCATAGATCCGAGAATGAATGCTTTTGAAAAGGAGGGGAATGAAATAATTCTAGAAGTTGTCATATTCGGAAATGACATGAATTTGGAAGTTGCGACTGTCGGAAATGATATGAATTTGGAAGTTGTTGCCAAATTTGGAGATGACATGAATTCCGCAACTGCCAAATTCGAGCATGTAAATATTCTAAAGCAAAAGACCTTTTCTTGGAGAGGATTTAAGATATCTAAGGACATAACATACGCCTCCAAATGTATCTCTCGAGGCTGCTACATAAATTGGCTTAGGCAACCTACAGCTTAGGAAATATTAGGACGAGTCAGAGTAAAATACAAGAGCTTGCCAACCATAGCCCTATATCTGGTGACATCTAATGATGGACTATTCAAGGCGGTTTAGTTGTAGATTCACAGGTATAGTTGTTGTTTTGCAGCTTGTCATACTAGTGTCTTTTAATAAATCAATGACATATTTTCTTTGAGAGAGGACAATTGAAAAGACTAAGCTACTTCAATCCCCAAGAAATATTTGAGGTCAAGATCTTTAATCACAAACTATGTCTGCAGAGATCTTTTTGTTGTCAAAATCCTCTTAGCATCACTACTGAATATTAGAATGCCATCTGAAATGCTATCAGGATGATTGAGCCTCTAGAAGTAAGTAAAAATTGTTGAGTGGTCCGAAGAGGATCGAATAAAATCATATTCTTGAACAGTTGCACTAAACTTCTCAAATGAAACCTTGGACTTTGTTTGAATCCACAAATTGCTTTCTTCAATTTACGGACATTTGAACACTCCCCTAAGTAACATATCTAGATGGTTGCTCCATGTAAATCCCTTCAGTGAGATAATCGTACAAGAAGGCATTTTTTTTCATCATGTTGGTAAACCGGACACCAAAAATTCACAGAAATAGAATAACTTCAACGGACTTAAAAAAATGATGAAAGATCAGAATTCACAAACTCCAGCCCATTATCTACAAATGTGGCAAGGCCAATGTCATTGACTACATCCTTAATCGGCAAGTGGAACTTGCTGGCATAATTCTTACGATCAAGAACGGGTTGGTATTTGATCCATCAATGAAGAACCTCTTCGAGCAAGTGGAGGGTGAGTTTAGTTCCCTCAATCCCACATGTGATGCTAGTGCATCAGCTCAACCGTAGCTTGGTAACTCACACAAGTGTCCCTTTGGAAGGTGCCTCACGACCCTTGGCGCTTGCCTAGTGCCCCTCTGCACTAGCGCAATGATAGCACGACGCCTGCTTTGCGGTCCCCCTTGCACAAAACTCAAATAGGCTTATCTAGGCATCCCCTTCATTTAGAAGTCGCACTAGCGCAATGATAGCACGATACCCACTCCATGGTTCAACGCACAAAACTCAAATAGGCTTGTCCAGGCATCCCCTTGATTTAGACATTGCACGAGCCACAACATTTCCAAGAGTGACCTATGACGCACACTGGCACACACCAGCACAAGCTACAACTTCCACTACATGAAGGGGGCATCAGTTTAGCCGCTAGATCTCAATTGCTTCTTCATGGATTGTTGCTTCCTTTACTCAATGTGGCCAAACTTTGCACGGGTTCCTAGTGGCCTTGCTCACCAATTGCTAGATTTAAACCTTTTGGGGATACCTTGATGGTGACACATCAAGCTACTTTCGTTGAGGTCGATGTTGACTAGAGAGGGATTTCTTTTTGTTGCTGATGCTATTAATGTTTGACTTTTGACTAGAGATTGCGCCATCGAATAATGAACAAAACCCAAGGGGATACCTCGACGATGACATATCAAGCTACTTCGTTAAGGTCAACATTGAATGTAGAGGGATTTCTTTTTTGATGTTGATGCCATTAGTGTTCAACTTTTGACTTGGTATTGTGCCACATAGTAATGTACAAGGCTTGGGTCACATGACTTGTGTTGGAAGCCACTTTTCTATAACTTGGTTCAATCTTCTGAACTTTGTCGTCATGTTGCTCAATTTTGCATTGGCAACCAAATCTGACACGTGGATAGAATTAGGATCCCAGCAAGGAGGCACAAACGATCTCAAGCAGTTTGGTGGAGCTCATTTGCCAGAACTGCCAAATTACAGAATTGCCCTCGAGCTTTTTTTTGAAAAGAAGGATGACTACAAAGCTTGGGTAGTCATCCAGCTTGTATTAAAACTTTCAAATTCAACACGTAATGTGTAACATCTTGACCTGTATCATCTTGCAAAAGGGGCGAAACACGGAAAGAGGAAAAGGTCGCCACCGAGACGGTGCTTTCAAGACAAACGCTATCCCCCTACCCACTCTCTACTCAGTAAGGAAATGTGGTTTACAATATTCTCAATGTAATATCTTTCTCCCGCAAAGATGGTGCGGTTGCGTTGTAGCCATATGGCCCATGTAACCGCCATAGAGACCTGCCAAGGTTGTCTCCATCCATCACCTCCAGTAGCTAGTGCACGTAAAGAGCCCCATAGACCTTTTGTCGTCTATGTGTCTACTGCCCTCGGCTGCACCCGACGCCACACCTCTGTGGTGAGGGGACATGTGAAGAACAAATATGTGATGTGCTCCTCCGCCAACCCGCACATGTGTCCGGGCTAGGCGCCCACCGTGCCCTGTATGCCCTAGTGAGGATCCTGCCCTGCCTTAAAAGCCAAGTAAAAATCTTGACCTCAAGGGGAACTCGTGATCCCCAGATGTGGCGACAATCTGATCTGAAGTTGCTCGGTGTCATAGCCTCCGAAAGAAGTCGGAGGTATATGCTCCGAGCTAAGAAGCGACCGAAAGACCATATCCACCAATCCGCCTTAGACTGATCGGGCCTCCATCGAGAAATCCTATCATGTAGGGCTAGAAGCTCTGTGGTACGCTGATCAAATAACCTAGATTTGAACTGTGGGGTCCATGAGCCGGCTGCTACTCCCTCTGCACATGTCCAGACCTCGGCGACGCATGCCTCCGGCATTGTTGTAAGCGCCATCAGTCTGGGGAAAGCCTCCGCGAGTGAACCACCTGGCGTCCACTCATTCCTCCAAAAGGAGAAGGTCCCTGAGCCAAGAGAAGCCTGGAAGAATGGACGCATCATTTCCTGCGATACCGCGCCAAAGGGCTGAGGCTCCCCTAGGAAGGGTCGGATGGGAATCCCATGAGAGATCTCGACTAGTTGGCCTCAAACTTTGGCCAGCACTCTTGACAGTCTTTTAGATGTCCTCGCGGACGGCCCTTGTTCAAGACATCATCCCATGTTTTTTGTGTAGGTTTTTGGACATTGTGATACCACATGTTACATGTGAGACCTTGCAGGTAATAGAACGATATGGGAGTAGATGTTTCCTTCTTGATCAGAGCCATGATTGAAACTTGAGATAAATAATATAAGCGTAGTGAGTGGGTTGAAACGTCCATCAACATCATGCAGATTTTGGCCACCGTTTCTATGGTATTGGGGAATAGGTGTGAGGATTCTGGAGAAGACAAGCAGAAGGGGGTGGCCCATGACTGGTTGTAGTAATACAGCTCATAAATGTATCCTTATCTCCATACTAGTAACTGGACACCGCTGAAAAATTCACCATTGCACTAATTACTAACCATCATTCCTACAAACAGTATGAGTATTAACAGAACGCATGCTCATCACATCTCATCAAATGCTACATGTACTTCAAGATATTATTTGTCGCCTGAGAGAGTAAATTTAATTATCTTTTACAAACTTAAACCATGGAAAAAATCTTGATTATGTTTTACATAAAGAATAATGATGCTAAAATCTCCAGAGTCAATGACAACAGTGACACTGACACTAATATATCTAGAAAGTGTGTTAGCAACGAGTCAAATCCATGCATGATGCATATGTGATACCAAGAAATTAAATTCTTTTCTTGTAAGGGAGATTAGGAAATAGAATTAAGTGCACAATAGTAAAAAAACATCATATTTATAGGCATGCGAGAATTTGGCATCTCCACTTTTAACTAATGACATAGTAACAGTAAATATTCTGAAATTCTATTATCACATATATAGGAAATAGTATTCGAGTACATAGTAGTAGAAAAATATCATTTTATAGGCATGCGAGAAACTTACATCTCCAGTTTTAACTAATAATACAGCAACCTTAAATATTGGGAAATGCTATTGGACCAACATGCATTGGATTTAAGTTTCAATAGGATTTGGTCCTGTCACTATTACAATTGAATTTACGAAGGAGCCTAGGAATTTGACTAGTCATTAAAGTATATTGTGTCATTGTCACATTTAGCTGTACTCTGTCACCTTAGAACTAACTAAAGCATCATATAGAGAATAGTACAAGTTTATTCACATAAACATTCAGGAAACCTATCCAAAGAACATATGTTTAATTAAAAAGATTCAATGACGATAAAAAAACCTGAAGTTGGTGATGAACATGTTTTCTCTTAATCTCCTGAAAAAAAAAACACCAATAAATTATATGTTTGAAATGAATAAAAATGTATAAGGAAACTTCAGATAACTTGAAGCTGTAATCAATAACTATAGCCAAATTTAATAGCACCTGCTCATTAAGTGCCTCCTTCAGGTACAAAATTAGTTTTTCTCTAGAAGATTCAAGTGTCTTTAGCTGTTGCATACATTCTCTCAGTACATCATGCTGAAACTGCATATCCCTTGCAAATTCAGATCCATGTATGTTCCCTATGAAATTCATCTGATAAGCTATTGGAAAATCAAACAAGATGAAGTACAAAATTAATCTTATAAAATGAACAATCTCTAAGCATGTATTATATGATATTCAACAAATGTACATAAGATATCATAATAGAACTATTCAAATTAATTGCTAAGCAGCAAGGTAACCATTTGTGGATTTACAAAAGAATGATGGTAAAGATGTCTGATCTCTCCTTCAAAAAAAGAAGGTAAACTGATCTGCATCTGTAAGGATCAGATGATGCTCAGGTTAACGCAAAAGATAAAACTCGCAGAAGCAAACAAACAGACTAAAAGAAAGAACCATCATCATGGAAATGAGTGATCAAAATACAAAGTACATTGAACAAGATGAACCATCATCATGGGAATGAGTGACTAAAATAGAAGTGCATTGAACAAGATGCCGCTGGTCCATATGAAACCATTCGAACAAGCCTGACATAATAATGCTTATGAACTAGAGCATATTATGATAAAATTTTGAACGTACCAAACATAAATTTCTGTGCATGATTGAGGGCTAATTTACATGGGATCGAACAAAATGGAAAAACCTCAAAGCAAAATATGGGTTACAGAATCCAACTGTGTATTACGTTTGCAAGTATACAAACTTCTTTCTCATGAATTGAAAAGAAACATGTCACAATATACTTAAGCACCTCTCGTATCATTGAAGGAATGCTTGGAATATCTTATACTATGACACATCTAAAACTATCATAGATGGTGCGGAGGTGAACTGTGACTTGTGTGGCAGCGGTGTGGACACTTCAAATCTCTTTTCTGGTTGTGTGATGACTAGGGCCATTCGAGCGCCGGCTGGGTATGATTAGATAGATACGAGGACTGAGGATGACTTTTGGAGCACAGCCAGAGCAGGGAAAAGATTTCTTAATTTGATCATTAGGTTTAAAAAGCTGTCTTTAGTTGCTCTAATACTTGTGGATATTTCATCTTCTGGTCAGCATTAAGGACTTGTCCCATTGAACAATGACTGGAATAAAGGATATTATACAGTATATTTTCTAGAGTGAAATATTGTTGCCAAAGTTAACAAAAACATGAGGCACATTTTTCATGCACCTAATTGCAAGGAACCAACGACTTTAAATACTGTATTAAGATAATTCCTTAGACGATCCAGTTTGTCAACCAAAGAACTTGCTGCTGACTCGGATGAAGGAAAACCAATCCATTGATCATCTACAAATGTTCAGAATCCCTCTTCAAGGAGTCAAGCTTTCTCAAACTTGAATCGCTTTTTCGTGAACACCACATTAAGTCTGTGGTCCGGAAAGGGTCCGATATTGTAGATAATTGGAATTTTTCAGCAAGTTCGATAGACACCAGAAATCTATCACATTTAGATTTTGAAGATTATGATGCTGAATTGTGCTTGGTATATTGGCAGTTGATTATCAGGAAGTTCTATAAGTTTATGCTCATTGATGAAATCATGAAATCTGGAGCACCTCCATCCTACACATTGTCTCACAAGTGGTCCGTAGTCTCAAAGTGTCAAATTAAAGTTGCCTCCTAACAATCAGCACAGGTTCAACAAGTTCCATCATAGTTGTCTCAATTCCTCCCACATTTCAGTTCATCATTCATCGTTCATCATCTTGCAGACCATAGATACATGAAATCAAGATTTTAGCGCCATTTGTTCTTCAATAGAGAATAACCCAGATATAAAAGGATCCCGGAAGGACATTCTTGAAATCAAATAGGCTCTCATTCCAGCATAGAAGACAACCACCCGATCGTCCATTTGAGTTGAGAGCTTGAAAACCTGTTAGAAAAGATCCGCTATTTTTTCTTCCGACTTGCTGGTCAAAGGATCGGAGTAGTTTTCTGAAGTAAAGACACATCGACCCTCGATTGTAGCATATAGTTCCTAGTATTGTTCACTTGGAGCTGTCACCAAGCACTCTAAAATTCCATGATAGAAACTTCATTCAGGGATTGACATAGATGCTGCCACTGATGAATTAATGCTGTCACTAGACGTGTCATATTCTTCCATCTCCTCATTCCTAGAATGTCTTCTTGACTTCATAGCCTCCCAGTACATAAGGTGTAAAGGAATTCCGATCAAATCCATTTCCTGGGCTGAGGCGGTCTCTGAAGTATCATTCTCGAGAGAGATGATTGATGATAGAGCCTCCAAGTATCAGAGGTGTAAGGGACCAATGAGGTTGATTGTTGTCGATTTCCCATGTTTAACATAATCATGTTGAGCCGATGACCGCCATCTCTAGATACAATTACGCCATTCTGCAATTTCATTAGCAGGCATGGAGAATTTGGAGACAAAAAAATGAGTAGACAATCGGAAATTCGCAGCAGCAACATCTTCTCATCAATATATTCCATCATAGCCTTTTTTTTTAAACTACCATCATATTTTTTTTATCATCTCCACCAATGGTTTAGGGCCGGAAAATTCTCCTACTGTACATTTTCTTTAGTTGTTCCAGATTCAAGATCAGTGCCGGCGTCCACGGGGCAACGACCTCAATCTGATGGGTGACACCTGATCTCTGCACTTCTTCTAGGTTTGAACCAGCCGACTCCTGGAAGGGTATCTCCACTGACAGTCTGGGGGAGAAAAATTTACCTACCTCGCATTGCTTTAGGTGTTTCAGATTCAAGATCATTGCCGGTGTCCACAGGGAAACGACCACAATATGACGTGTGATGCACGATCTTTCCACTTCTTCCTTGGTTTGAATTAACTGGGGTGCCTGAAAGGGCATCTCATCAGAAGATGTCCTGCATCCGCGCACATCAAGCATTGGATCAATTCCTGCAATCTCGTTGAATATGGCCCTAGGCGCAGCATCTACAGCAATGAGGCATGCTTCTTCTCCACGATATCCTAACTTGATCTCCATGTCATCAACCAAGATCTGTTGCTGATCCCACCATTGTTGAACTCTCTGCCAAATGCCTTGAATAACTTGGTTGCTTCTATCGGTATTACTTGTTGATGGCGCTGGTGGGAACCTGTCGATCGGTTAAAGTAGCACCACTGAGGAGCGAATATCCCCTCAACAATCTTGCGCTGGCTTATCGCCCATCTCATCCAGACTACCATGGCTTGCAACTAGTAAAAATAAAGTGAGGAAAGAAAATACCCAAACTGAAGATGTAAGATCTTCAACCCCTGTTGCTTCTTCATTGATTAGATGCAGGGCACGACACGGCCAAAGATGATAAATAGCTAGGACTGAATAAGTGGTGGCGGTTAACAGATGTATACATGCTGTGGTACTGTAGCAGTGATATTATAGCAGCAGGGAACACGGCAACAATGGTGAGCACACAGAAGCAGCAAAGGATGTCGAAACATACTTTAGCGGTTGTATGTAGCAATGGTGAAAATCAGGAGATAGAATGGTTTTGGTGGCAGGTTTAAGTTAGGGTTTGAAGTAGGAGGGATAATAAAAAGAACCATAATAAACTAATAAAAGAAGACTATAATAAACTAAATCCTTTGACATCGATAAATCAGTGTGTGCATGTTTCTAGACACAAAGGCGCTGCTCCTCTGGTTTCTTTGGGCTCTATAACTACAACGTAATAGAACTGATTATAGAGGGGAGAGATGTTATGTAGACAATATTGACTATCACGTGATATATGGGGATGAAGAGCAAGCATATAGGCTGAGTTTGTGTTTTTTGGTTTTATTCGATATTCCTGTGTTTGTCTAACAACAGTTTTGATCAATGAAGCTGGATGACTACCAACTTGCTAGTCATCCTTTCTTCTCTCAAAAAAAGGTCTGAGGTAAGACTTATAGACTAGATAAAAAATGGTATTTCAAATCTCCCAAAAAAGAAAAAGCAATAATATGAATATCTAATAACTATTTTGATGTGTTCGTAGAAAAGGAGAGACGGTAGGCATCTCCCCTTACGAGGACGGAACAGCCTTCGGGCTTTCCTGTTACACACCATGGTTAAGGCTACCGGCAATCGGCGGATCTTACCGAATTTTTGGGATAAAATTATTATCAACTGGATAAAATAAATTGTCATGTCATCTGAAAGAGATCCCTCTCTCCGTCGCCACCAACAACCGTCGTTAGGAGACTACCACCTGGTGGCAACACCAAGGATGGAGCAGAAAGTTGTAGATGAATGTCGGACAGTGGGACATAGAAACAATGATCGAAGGAATGAGGCAAGGATAAACTACATGGCGAGAAAGAAGGTTCAATGCTATAGATCTAGAGAGTGGGGACACATGCAATGAGACTGCAGGGATCCTATCAAGTGCTTGGAATGTGGTGGTGTTGGACACATTAGAGCACAAAGTCAAATGGCTATCCGACGTACTGCAAAAGCTCCTGCAAAGATGAAAGTAGATCAAGGGGGAGAGGTCGAGGCTGAACAGAGCTTGAAAATATCTATTCCATGGTGTCCGATGATCCAACAAAAGCTAGACTTTCTTTGATCGTGAGAAGTTGGGCATGTGGTGAAGGAACCAATGTCTAGCATCGATATAATATACACTGCATTAATGGATCATCTGAATACACGGGCAGTCATCTGCATTGCAAGCCTTTCTGATTCCAAAATACTCATATGGTGTTCATCCCAGATGGGTTTAGATAAGGTGGTGAATTAACATATCAAATTGGCTGATAAAGTCATCATCAGATGTGACAAATGGTTGATGGCGGAGGGGGCGCTACCTGACACGACAGTGATACCGCCTTCTATCTTCATATCTCGCGTTCCACTCCACTTATGGTGTACAAAAACAGTGGCAAACATCACATCCTCGTTCGCTGTTGTGACAAGTGTTTCATTTCCTTCTCTTGACACGGTTGATATGAGTGGTTTTCAGGCGCCGATCAACATCATCCCGGAAGAACAATACCGAGGGAGGTCATCATGATGGGAGGTGGCAGATATAAGTATCGTGTCACCTTGAGAGAGGGGAAACCGCAGCCCAAAACATGGAGTGAAGTGGTCGCCACTATCTTCATATCTCACGTTCACTCCACTTATGGTGTACAAAAACAGTGGCAAACATCACGTCCTCGTTTGCTGTTGTGACAAGTGTTTCATTTCCTTCTCTTGACATGGGTGATATGAGTGGTTTCAGGCGACGATCAACATCATCCCAGAAGAACATTACCGAGGGAGATCATCATGATGGGAGGTGGCAGATACAAGTACCGTGTCACCTTGAGAGAGGGAAAACCGCAGCTCAAAACATGGAGTGAAGTGGTCGCCAGGAAGCCACTAGCCCCGCCGGTGAATCAACAAAATCAGCAATGGCTCCCGAAAATTGAGCAGAGACTAGCGGAATAGAGTGACGCAATCGAAATCCCCACAATCACGCCAATTCATGTGGAGACAATCAAGCCCTGCTGAAAAAGGCGTCAGCTGGTGGTATGACAGATTCAAATCTATTCTGGATAGCATTCAAAACCCTGTAATCAAGGGTATGACAGATTCAAATCATGAGAAGAGAAATAAAAAAAGGAATGATCCTAACAGATTATTCTGGTGATGACATCTTGGAGGAGCTCGACTGGAGTTCAGAGATGTCCTCTCCAACTTAACAAATCTGCAATCTGGGCAGAATTGGAAGGGTCCACGGAGCTCTCGCAGATCAAGGAATCTATCGGGCCGACTGATTTGGGCCTGGAGTTCGCAGAATGGGGGCAGCACGCAAACTGGGCTGATGAGATGAACTCACACTGACACAACGACAACAAGTGAAGTCATGGCTGAAATGAATGAAGAGGCTTTGGAATTACCATCAGCGACTCTATAATCACTTCATGGCCATGAGGATATGACCTCTAAACAAAGAGTCAGGATGTTGACCGAGAAATAGAAAATGGAGTTAGTAGCAGCTGCAATGCAGGCCAAGAGAAAGTCGATAATTCCTAAGACAAAGAGGAGTTGCCAGATTGGAGTCACCACAAGATCTATGGTGTTGGGTGCACAACCAGTGTCCAAACGAAAGTTGTCACATGGAACGTGCGAGGACTGGGCAAAAGGCTCGGTAGGTACCTAGTGTCGTGGAATGTTGATGTTCTATGTCTTCAGGAGACAAAATTGGCTTCATGCGAACTCAATATATATAGACAAATTGGTGGAACTGTGCTAGAAGGATTCAAACGCCTTGATGCTGTGGGTCAAGGAGGTGACTGTATAATTGGATGGAAGGAATCAGTCTTTGAACAGGTTGAAGACAGATCAGGGCAAGATTAGATATCCGTTATCCTATCTAGAAGAGCAGATGATGCTAAATTCCTCTTCTCATGTGTGTATGGCCCACACAATGACACAAGGAGGCTATAGATGTGGGAGGAACTGCGCCAAGTCAAGTTAGAATTTAATGAGATGCCATGGCTGGTAGGGGGAGACAACAATGTCACTTTGTAGCTGGAGGACAGACTAACACAACGAAATAGAAGAGACAGTGGGACCAAAGGTTTCCACGATTTTTCATCAACCAACATGATCTATATGACTTCCCAATTACTAATTGAAAATATACATGGAGGGCCTCTTCGACGTCGTCAACCACAAGCGCAAAATAAAAGGTAGATAGGTTTTTTGGCTCGGTGGAACTTTTGGAGAGGTTCCCAATGGCAAATGTTAAGGCATTGGAAAGACCATTCTCACATCACACTCCCCTCCTTTGGCAATCAAATGATGGAGATTCTTCTGGTTCGTATTTTAAATTCGAGAAGAGATGGCTTATGGAGGATGGATTCAGGGATTCGGTAGCTGAACAATGGAGATTGGTTCCAGTGGATTCAGGGATTCGGTAGCTGAACAATGGAGATTGGTTCCAGTGGATTCAGGGATTCGGTAGCTGAACAATGGAGATTGGTTCCAGTGGATTCAGGGATTCGGTAGCTGAACAATGGAGATTGGTTCCAGTCTAGCTCAGCCACAAGGACGCTAAGTGATAGACTTAACAAACACAGGACCTGGTTGAGAAATTACAAAAAACAAATAAAGGAACTGAGGGAATGCAAAAGAAGAGAGGTGTTAACAGGCATATCTAGGTTGAATAAGCTGGAGGGGGACCGATATCTCACAACTAAAGAACTAGGAGAAAGAAAACGATGTCAAGATGAGGTTGCTCTGGAAGATAGAAATACATTGGCAACAAAGATCCCGACAAGTTTGGCCAAAGGAAGGTGACTCAAACACGAAAGTTTCCCCATGTACGCAAGTGGTTGCCGCAGGTCCAACTATATTAATCAAATTAAAGTACGAGATGCATTTCTTCAAAAAATAAATAAAGTACGAGATGCAGAATTAGTTGGTCATGAGAGTATTGGGGCAGCTGTGACCGACTACTTCAAGGAGCTCACTCGAAGATTCTAGGCCGGTGAATGGCAATGGTGTGGAACTAACATGCCGCAGGTAAATGAACAACAAGCAAGTAACTTAGTGCGCCCATTCTCGAAAGAAGAGGTTCTTCATGCTAAAAACCTAAAGGGTGAAGGGGCACCGGGGCCAGACGGCTTCCCTACTTATTTCTATTGTCATTTTTTGTCGGTAGTGGGTATGGATGTAATGGCTACAATTAATTAGTTTGCCTCATCAAATCAGGGCTTTGAAAGACTGGATAAGTTTTTTTTTCCTCGGCCCGAAGAAATCAGCAGCAGAAAGAGTGGAGGATTATAGACCTATAGCATTGTTTAATTCTATTTATCTCTTGGTAGCAAAAGTTCTGACTAATAGACTGAACGAGGAACTGGGTTCTCTTTTGCACCTGGTCCAATCAGCTTTTATCTCAGGCTGGTCCATCATTGACAGTTTCACGATGGCTTCAGAGATCGCCTCCTTTTGGAAGAGATCTGGCGCTCGTGGATTTCTTTGAAAGGTTGACTTTTCTAAGGCGTATGATTCATTGGACTGGTCATTCATATGGAGCTCCCTTCAACATCACGGTTTTCCTTCATTATGGATTTCTTGGATGATGACAACAATGATATTTCTTATGGTGATGACGATGGCGAACCTTTGTCTTGTGTTGTCCAACGTATTTTGTTTGCGCCAAAGAAGCATGCAAGCAATCAAAGGCACAAGATTTTTCGCACTCGATGCACTGTTCAGGGAAAATTGTGTGAGGTAATCATTGATGGCGGTAGTTCAGAAAATATCGTCTCCACGACTATGGTGACCAAACTGGGTATTCAAACTGAACCGCATCGCTCTCCTTACCAAGTGAGATGGATCCAAAATGGAATTTCCAAGTCTGTTTCATTATCTTGCAAAGTTCCAATATCAATTGGAAAATAGTATCGGGACACTATAATCTGCGACGTCTTAGATATGGATGCTTGCCATATTATTCTTGGTCGTCCATGGCAATTTGATGTGAATTCTACTCATTTCGGGCGCGAAAACATATACACTTTCGAGACCAATGGTCACAGAACGACATTAATGCCAATAGAAGAGAAATTATCCTCTGAACTAGTACCTGAACGATCAAGTTTCTTGATTACCTCTCAGCAGGAGCTCGCTGCTGAAGTCCGTGAAGCAGGATTGTTCTTTGCTGTTATTTGTTTGTTCACTAGTCCCGAGAAATCTCAATCAATTCCTTGTGATGTTGCTGAATTGCTCCACGAATTTTCTTCAATCTTACCCGATTCCTTGCCTGTTGGACTTCCTCCTAAGCGCGACATACAACATCGCATTGATCTTTTACCAGGAGCTAGCCTTCCTAATCTACCACATTATCGTATGAGCCCAAAAGAACACAAGATCTTGCAGGAGCAGGTTGAAGATTTGATTAAAAAAGGCTTTGTGAGGGAGAGCTTGAGCCCGTGTGCTGTGCCAGCTCTATTAGTCCCAAAGAAGGATGGCTCATGGCGCATGTGTATAGACAGTCGCGCGGTGAATCGAATTACTATCAAATATCGGTTCCCAATTCCGCGCTTAGATGACATGCTCGACATGCTTAGTGGGGCTAAAATGTTTTCTAAGTTGGATCTCCGGAGTGGGTATCACCAGATAAGAATTGAAGATGGTGATGAATGGAAGACCGCATTCAAAACAAAGGAAGGTTTGTATGAATGGCTTGTCATGCCTTTCGGTCTCTCGAACGCTCCAAGCACTTTCATGCGCCTCATGAATCAAGTTTTGAAGCCATTCATCGGCAAGTTTGTTGTTGTTTATTTTGATGATATATTGATTTATAGCAGGAATCCAGATGATCATATTCAGCACTTGCGAGATGTTCTCACTACTCTACATGCGAATAAGCTATTTATCAACCTGAAGAAATGCACTTTTGCTGCTACCAGTCTTCTATTTCTGGGGTATATAATTAGTGCAGATGGTATTCAAGTTGATGATGAGAAGGTGCAAGCAATTCTTTCTTGGCCGACGCCTAAAACTGTTAGTGAGGTACGAAGCTTCCATGGTTTGGCCTCCTTTTATCGACGTTTCATCCGTAATTTTAGCACGTTGATGGCTCCAATTACTCAATGTTTGCGGAAAGGAAAGTTCGATTGGACTCCTGAAGCTGATGTCAGTTTTTCCTTAGTTAAGGAACGCTTGACAACGGCTCCTGTCCTTGCTTTGCCCAATTTTGAAAAGGTTTTCATGGTGGAAAGTGATGCGTCAATCATGGGCATTGGTGCTGTTCTTTCACAGGACAGCAGGCCCGTTGCTTTTTTCAGTGCCAAATTGACTGATGATAGGAAAAAGTGGACAACCTATGCACTTGAATTGTTTGCAATCATCCAAGCTTTAAAACATTGGGAGCATTATCTTGTTCAGCGTGAGTTTATATTATACACTGATCATGAGGCATTAAAACACCTGAACACCCAAAGTCAAGTTAATCGCATGTACGCACGTTGGTTCACCTACTTACAACGATTTTCTTTTGTTCTACATCACAAGTCAGGAGCACATAACAGGGTAGCTGATGCCTTAAGCAGACGTGCAACTCTCCTAGTGACGCTTCGCACTGAGATTGTGGCCTTTGACTCTCTTAAAGATCTCTATGAGAATGACCAAGACTTTAGTGAAATCTGGCACAAATGTAAACTTCTACAAGCTTCTGATGGGTTTCACATCCAGGAAGGTTTTCTGTTCAACGGCAATCAACTTTGTCTTCCTCAATCTTCTCTGCGTGAACAAGTGATTCGGGAACTACACACTGGCGGTTTGAGTGCTCACTTTGGACGAGATAAAACTATAGCTGCAGTTGCACTTCGATATTTCTGGCCACAACTTAAACGAGATGTGGAACGTTTTGTTCGTAGATGTCCAACTTGTCAGATAGCTAAAGGTCATTCGCAAAATACGGGACTTTATACTCCACTACCTGTCCCAGCTGCCCCGTGGGAGGATTTAAGCATGGATTTTGTATTGGGCTTGCCGCGAACACAACGAGGAAATGATTCAGTGTTCGTTGTTGTGGATCGTTTTTCAAAAATGGCTCATTTCATTCCGTGTAAAAGAACTGCTGATGCTACTAATATTGCCAATCTCTTCTTCAAAGAAATCATTCGCCTGCATGGGATCCCTGTGTCCATTACTTCTGATCGGGATTCAAAATTCTTATCGCATTTTTGGCGAATCTTATGGTCTCGTTTTGACACGACACTAAAATACAGCACCACATGCCATCCGCAAACAGACGGTCAAACTGAGGTGGTTAACAGATCTTTAGGTAATATGCTTCGAGCCTTATGTGGCTTCAAACCTAAGTTATGGGACCAAATCTTACCACAGGCAGAATTTGCCTACAACAGCATGCATAGCCGCACAACAGGAAAAGCCCCTTTTGAGGTCGTATACGGGCGAATGCCCCGCCAAGTTGTCGACCTCCTTTCTTTCACGATCTCTGGGGACACTAATGTGGATGTCGAGCAGCTGATTGAGCATCTCCGTGAAGTCCATGAAGAAACCAAGAAGCAAATTGAGTTAACTAATGAGAAGTACAAGGCTCAAGCTGACAAACATCGACGAGCACGTCCTTTTGCTGTTGGTGATTTAGTCATGGTTCATCTGCGTAAAGATCGTTTCCCGGCTGGCACATTCTCCAAACTCAAGAACAAGAAGTATGGTCCATGTCGAGTCATCAAACGTATTAATGACAATGCCTATGTGATCGATCTGCCTCCAGGACTGGGAATTTCCTCCACTTTTAATGTAGCTGATTTATTTCCATTTCATTCAGATGTTGATGACTTGGATCGCTCGAGGTCGAGCTCTCTTCAGGATGGCGAGACTGATGTAGGACAAGATTAGATATTTGTTATTAAAGATAGATCTTATCTTAGTCATAGGTAGTTTGGAGTTTGTTAGTTAGAATTTTAATTGGTTTTTGTTATAGAACTTTATCTTTTCATAGTTATGGTTAGAAGTTTATCCGACCCCACCTAGTGGGATAAGGCTTTGTTGTTGTTGGTTAGAAGTTTATCTAGGGTTGGGTCTTTTGAGCTTATAAAAGGACTCCAGTTAATTTAATAAAGATGTTATGTTTTATCCAATTATTTCCTCTGAGTTAATTCCTCTGCGAACCTCACCAAGGCTGCAGATTTTCCAGCGAGTTGTTTGGCTGTTGTGTCAACAGCAACCCCTATCTTTCACTGTAGTTTTCTAGAGACGAGCAACGTCTCTATCTCTATGTTGGCCTGCAGGAATTCCCTCAAGAACTGAAGATTATTATATTTAGGTTGATTTAGATCGACCTACAACTTGATTGAAGATCCGCTGCTGCGTCAAACATTTTGCGAGTAAATTTCTTTGGCGTCAGCACAACGGTAATTGCCGAAGAATGCACTTAGCAGCATGGTCTGAGGTGCATAGACCAACATGTGAGAGGGGCTTGGGGATTCGCTCTCTCACAATTATAAATGAAGCTTTGCTCACAAAATGAATTGTTTGGATCATGGGTCAAGCTGATGATGTATGGTCTTTGGTGATAGTGGCATGTCATGGTCACACCTTATCATGGGAAAGGAGAGTAGAAGTTTTGATGGGTGCCTCATCCTTTTGGAAGGGATTGACAACAACCATGATAAAATTACAACCATTTTTCATGGCTGCATTGGGAGACGGAAACAGTTTCAGATTTTGGGAGGACTCTTGGGCCAGCAATGATCCGCTATGTAGACTGTTTCCAAATTTTTTTGCTTTGCCACAGGATAGACAAGCAACAGTAACCAACTGCTGGTCAGGGAACATGCTGAGCAATGGTGTTTGGACCCCTCAACTTGCTCCTGGACTTTCAGACTAGAGGGTTGAGAAATTTATGATCCTATTGACACTAATAGGAAAATAAAACTCCTAATATTTTACAAAAGGATGCATGGAAGTGGGACGCAGGGAACATTTCTGTAAAGTTTCTTCAAAAAAAACTTTTCTGTAAAGACAGCCTACAAAATTCTAGATAATGAGAAAAGATTAGATGACAATATGCTTCGCACAGATGGCAACATGATATGGCGAACAAAATTCCCGAAAAAAATAAAATTCTTTGCTTGGTTATTGCAGCGTTCAAGGTTTCCAACTAGATGTTATCATCTCCGATAGGCACCAAGGGCAGACACTTCATGTGTCTTTTGTGAGACAATGGATGAAGATATCAATCACCTATTTTTTTTATTGGAAGTATGGAGGGAGGAGTGGCTGCAATCTGGATGCTCTTGGACTAATTTCTATTCGACCAATGATTTTTGGAGGAGCTTCAGATCAGGGGGACATGATTTAAATTGCCAAGTTTATATCAAGAGACGTCGGCAGGCAGCACCTTTTGCTTTTTTGTGGTTAATTTGGACACAACGCGATGGCTGCATCTTCAGGGGAGAAAGATGTTATGTGGACAACATTGTACTCTTAGCAAAGAGTTTTTGAGAGATTGGGAAATTTGAGCTTATTCTTGTAATTTGCACATAATATAATTTTATCTTAATTCCGAAAAAAAAATTATCTTAATAAATATGGATGGTTACTCAAGGTAACCATCCATGCTCTTTCAAAAATAAAAGAAGATAACTATCTTGATTATATTGTTAGTAACTGCTTTAACCATAACTAGCATGATCCCGGAAAAAAAAAAGAAAAAATGAACAATCACAGTACGATGTTTTCAGCAACATTAAAACGAGAGCTCGCAACTTGAAAAATAAAAAAAGAACTATCTAGCTTGAGAAGAAGAGAAAAAAGGGTGCAACAGAATACCTAATTTAGGATCACATCTATAATCCTTTTCCATGTTCTCAATAATGCTAATAGCTGATTGACATTTGGCAAGTAAACCATCTTCATCAACAGAAAGGTCATAAACATGTTCATAGCCAGCAATAACCTTTTCTAGATTTTCTGCAGTAGGTTGCTTCTGCATAGTTAAGCATACATACACTGGTAAGCTTAATGAAGAGATTAGAAAAACATGTACGTCATCTAAAGGCATCATGACATGTTCTTCTAGATTAAAAAGTTAAATACTTACCAACTTGTCAGTAACAAGCTTCCCCATTCTATTTTTATTATCCAGTCTTTTACCCAAGAGTTCCTCCTTGAGAATCTGCCCACGCGATCCAAATACCTTACGATCCTCCCATATATCAACCTGGAACAATTATTACATTTAAGATATTAAGATAGAAGACCAAATAAATATTTAGATAGCAAAAGAAATGTGTTTCACAAGCAAGCATTATTCATTCCTTCAGATAATTAGACTATAGTAAGATTTAACATCAAACACAAATTGTGGACAAAAAGCAAACGCTAAGATGAAGTTGCAGTTATTTAAATAGGGAAGTCACAGTTTACATGAAACAATAACTATGACATCTACATTCTCTGCTGATTATTTCCATGAGAAGCTAGAGTTATTACCTGGAAAGATAAATATTAGTTACTTGATCATCACAGTTCTTCATTTTTTTAAACTATGAATGACAATACAAAATCAAAACAATGAACAATTTTGTTTGAAGGGAAAACAATGGACTTCAACGGACATATGAAATGTATGGCAGCAAGGAGCGAAGCAACAATGAGAAGACATATTCATGTAGTATAAAGGAGTTACAGTGGTGATGTTAGTTTCTGTTTTTGGGAGGATAATGGACCTAAGGACGAACGCAATTGGCCTTGGCCTTGGCCTTCCTGCAATTGGCCTACATGCCTGAGGACGAGCGCATGATTATCGGTATGGTAATGGAAAGACGATGGGTGATAGCTGGATGCCCTTCTCTTCCACAATATCTGAACAGAAAGTGATTTTGTAATGGGTATACAACCTAGATATTGTTCGTCATTATATAATATGCATAAGTGGTGAAAATGATTTTGTAATGGGTGTGATGATGGAATTCATTGGTGGAGCGATGCAAAGATACTCTGAGTAGCTTTTTCGTGGGTGGGGCTGCAAAAAAGAGAAGCCTGGAGTACACAATGTAGCATGGCAGGTCATTTGTTGCCCATTTCGAACGAAGGCTTTGGAGTCAGTCACCTCCACTGAACCAATTGTGCCCTCTTCTTGCTCGTGGGTCGAGTGGATCATGTAGAACAAGGACTTGTGTTGCACAATTATCTTCACATTCTATTGTAGGGACTTATCGTGAGACTCCCGACCGCACGTCATGTTGGTGCTTCGTCATCCTAGTGTGGCATCTCCATGGTCAACCTATGGTGTAGCCACTCTCTACACCTCCCTCGGCTCAGGGACTGGCTTTTCCTTCTAGGACCACGAGCGACACTAGGTGACACTTGTGGTCGCTTTTCAATGATCGGAGCCATCAGCAACAGACCTAGTGGCATCAATCTCAAACTATTGGACAGCGATAGGCAAGTTGGGGCCCAATTCCAAAACCCTTATTCAGGCCTAGTTCGTAGTATCAACAGTCCATGGAACTACTGACACTCCTTGATAGGATATAGAGTTATCACCCAAATGATTTTGGAATTGACATTTAGGCATGAATTTTTCAAGTACTCGGCCCGAGGTGTTTACACTCACCTACTTCCAAGGAGCTCGACCGTAGAACGCTTATAGCATCTATAGCCACACAAGGTCTTAGTTTGTCTAGGAGCGTACAGTTCATAAGTCCCAGTTTGTGTAGGATTACTCTTTCAAGCCATGTTCCTATCCAAAGACTTTTAAGGGCCTTGGTCTCTTCCCTCATATAGAAGGACCACCCCTTTCGCTTATGAATCAAGTAATCATCGACATTGTATTGAGCTGTGGTCTCAATAAGCAACTTTCTTTTTCCCCTCATCCAAGAGTTCTCCTAATCTCTTCTTGAAGGAGTGTGGTTTTGCCATGCAAGTCCAAGAGGCTAATTTAGTTCTTCAATGAGGAATTAAGGTTGTGTGCAAGGGCTCAAGGCTGAAGAATTTGATCACATGACAAGTGGGTGCACATGATATTCAGGGTTGGAGGCGCTCAATGACGATAATAACCATGGTTGTCACGAATGCCATATGACAATAGTGCAACCTCCCTATTTTTTTGGGGAGAGATATGTTACTTAGAGAAGAAGTACACCATGACTCTTTCTTATCCAGCGAATGGAGGTAGTATCTTTTTATGGGGATCCACATCCTTGTAATCTTTGGACTTCCGTTTCTTTCTACACAATCATTTTTAGGAAAGAAAGGATGACAACTAAGATTAGGTAGTCATCCAGATTCTTTGTACACACTTGTATATCTCACAGATTTCAAATTTTAATACAAAACGGATAGCTACCTAACTCGGTAATCAACCTTCCCTTAGAAAAAGCCAGTACACCTAAGCTTGAAACTAATTGACAACAATCGAGTAATTTATCCCCATTGACGGATTTGATGGTGTGGAAAGTACTTGCAAAATAAGCTCAAACAAGGAAAATCAGAAGTTCAGTACAATGTAGATTTATCAGCCAGAACCATCTTATAGAAAGATCAGATATCATGAATAGCCATAACTTCAACTAATGACGAGCACAAACAAGAAATAAATTTAGAATTTTTTTTTTGAGAGGGAGTTTAAATCACATTTTCCAGTATCATAATCCTTAAGGTCATTGTTACAAGAACTTGAATGGATACAATTGCCACTTCAAAGCCTGCCCAGGCATATTTATGATTCTTCAAAGTTCTCTTTGAATACTAATCATATTGAGTGCAATTTACTAAAGTAATTATCATTTCTAAAATCAACAGCCCATTCCTTTCCAATTATGTGCACTCAACTTCAAGCATTTAAAATCCAAGTGTCAAGAGACCTATGTTTGCCTCATACCAACTTTTTGTAAGGGCATCCTATCCTCCAGCAACAGAGGAAGGAATAAATCTACATCACTTTCTTCCTTTTCTTAAAGGGGAAAAAGATGAGTAGAGTTTGCTAGCCATCGAAATACATGAAAAAAAAAGAGATCTTTCTATAATTAAAAAGTTACAAAGGGATGGAGAACATTCTTAAAAAACAAAGAGATGGACAAGTGTGGGAGAAAGCCAAAAACTATGAGTGATTGATGGAGATAATTCCTACAACTAGAAATTCAAGTCAAGAAGATTAACACCTTTAGGAGTAGATTTTTTATTTCTTTGAGTCTTTTGAATTGGTTTATTTTCTTTTTTGTTTTATTATTTTTAGGTTTCCTAGAATTACTTCAATTGAGTTTATTATTTTTGGGTGGATACTTCAATTGAGTTTATTATTCTACTTAAATTAGATTTAGGTTTCCTATGCTTACTTGGGCTGTGTTTATCAGTCCTACTTGAAGTAGGCTTGTCTAGGTCCTTTGAACTCTAGAAATAGGACCTGCATGCATGAGTTACTCAACACATAAACCAATCAATAAAATTAAAGGTTTTCTTTACTTCTTTTGAAAGAATTCATCTTTCACGAGTTTACTCTAAAGTTTGAATTTAGTGTTCGTCTATGTTGCATAGGTACGGGTACGGTAGCGGGTACGGATACGGGGTACGTCAATTTTTAAAAAACAGGGGTACGGGTACGTTAATATAATATATTATTAATATAAAGATAATTAAACTTTTATAAAATAAAAAAATTACTTATTAATAAAATATATAAACACTTTTTTTTAGTTTGTATAGAATTAATAAAGACGACCCTCACCTGTCTACTACACACTACAAATACCAAGCCCAGTACCCATTAAACAAAGAGAAAAAAATAAAACCTGATCATGACTTGGCGCTTCTGGGGTTTGATGCTAGCGCTACATTTTGTTTTCTTCATCCTATTGTTGTTCGCACCTGTTGGTTTGCTGTTCCTCTATTTTGATCTAGAAGTTTGACGGGGGAGAGAGAAGGCTTCCTGTCCACAAGCAGCTACCGGCAGCAGCAGATCGTGAGCAGTAGCAGCTCGAGAGAGAGAGAGAGAGAGAGAGTACTAGCAGCAGTAGATTAACTAAGAGAGAGAGAATACTAACAGCAGCAGATCACGAGTAGAAGCAGCAGCAGCAAATACTGAGCAGTAGCAGCTCGAGAGAGAGAGAGAGAGAGAGAGTACTAGCAGCAGCAGATCTACTGAGAGAGAGAGAATACTAACAGCAGCAGATCGCGAGCAACAGGGGGAGCAGCAGCGAGAGTAAAATTTTTGCCTTGATTTAAAGCAGATTTTTTTGTCTTTTATTTTTCTTTTCTTTTTTTCAGTTGCATTTCACTTTGCATCTTTGTGATCTTGCTTCTACGCTGTTTTTTTTCTTGGAGTCGACTCTGCAGATACACACCCAACTGCGTATCCAAGGCGTACCCTTTCTTAAAAATAAAATATATAAATATTGGGTACGCATCGGATACGTACCCGATGCGTACCCCACACGTACCAGTACCGGGTACGTACCCGGTACGGGTACTCTCATCGTTTGAGCGTACTCGTGCATTACTGGTGTTCGTTCTTTGATTCAGGGTCTTAGCTGGAAGGTCTGCTCACTTTGGGTTTCACCTTTCCTTTCTGCATCAAGTGGTCCAGTTTTTTTTTGAGGAACAAAAGGATGGTTAACCAGAGTTGTTAACCATCAAGTGGTCCAGTTGATGAGGACAATTCCTACTACAACTAGGAATTCACATAAGATTAACATCATGACTAGGACTAGATTTTTTTTTCTTTTAGTCTTTTAAATTGTTCCATTTTCTTTGTTTTCAGACGTACACAACACCAATGACATCATACAAGCAACAGTAGCCACCACGTGCCTCGCACGTGATGCGTCTAATGGAGGTTTGAGATTGTCAATGGAGATGACCCCAGCACAGGATTGCTGCTGCGACACCGTAGTGGTCAGACGTGAACCAAAAAGTGATACATACCATTTCGATGGATAACTATCGAGGGTAATTGTGACCCAGGTGTCCGTACAACTGTCACCATTACAGTGAACATGTCCGGCATTCCGATGGACGAGATCACTGCTGAGATGAACCTGTTGAATGGCACGATTGCAGCAATGATAGTTCCACACACAAAAGATGCAGAGGGATCCCATGTAAGGATCAGTTCAATTGAGTTTATTGATTATACTTAAATTAGGTTTAGGTTTCCTTGCTTACTTGGGTTGTGTTTATCAATTCTACTTAAAGTAGGCTTATTTAGGTCATTTACACTCTATAAATAGGACATATATGTATGAGTTGTATCATTCCATCAACACATAAGCTAATCAATAAAATTAAAACTTCTTTGCTTCTTTCGAAAGAATTCATCTTTCACGAGTTTACTCTAAAGTTCATTCTTCAATTCACGGGTCTATAGCGAAAGCTCCGCCACTTCGAGTTTCACGTTTTCGTTATGCATCAAGTGATATCATAGCAAGGATTTTGCCTTCTCCATAGGGCTCCCATCGAGAAAGCCCAAGGGAGACCACTGCATATGGGTATCATTTCGCATTTGTGCCATTGAAGAAAAACTTTGGGCTAGATGAAACAGACCCCTTCATGACCACCACAACCAATGTCACCTTGACCCTCAATATGACTTCAATGCTCATCAAGACTTACTCCAACAATATCCTCCGTGAATTTTTAAAGGGGGCATTATGAAACATCAAGAAACCATTATTTCGATTATTGATGATGAAGACGTGTCCATTTGTTGGAGAATTTGAAGGAGATGAAGAACAGCAAAAGTTTCAAAACATTGTGCCTGAAGAGCTATCATCAACAAGAGATATACAATGTCATGATAGAGCACTTCAAGCAAGCTTATCGAATATTCTACATCATTTCACAAGCTCTATAGAGAATGATATTCTACGAGACGAGATTGAAGAATTAGATGTGATATAAGAGAAAGTATGAGTCTTTGCGTAGTGCAAGATGGTACGTGGAAGACAACTGTTTAAAAAAGAACATGAATGAACAACTTCGTGGCACAACGATGTTCACCAAACTTGATTTAAGAAGCAGATATCATGAACCTCGAATCCTCCCAAGAAATTGGTGGAAGATAACTTTCAAAAAATGAAAATTTTGGTTAGATATATCTTTGGTGACGACAACTCGATGAGTTTAATTTTGAGGTGTGGAGAATTGGTGGGACAATTCCTACTACAACTAGGAATTCACATCAAGAAGATTAATACTTCATTTAGTCTTTTTAATTATTTTCTTATTTTTAGGCTTCATAGGATTATCTAAATTGAGTTTACTGGTTCTACTTAAATTAGGTTAGATTTTCTCCGCTTACATGGGTTTAGTTTATCAATCTACTTAAAGTAGGCTTATCTATGTCCTTTGAACACTGTAAATAGGACCCATATGTATGAGTTTTTCATTCAATCAAAACAAACTAAATAAAATTAAAGCTTCTTGATTGGAGTGTTCGTTTTTAATCTCACAGTTCTACAATAAATGGTCACTCACTTGGGGTTTCACACTTCCATCACACATCAATGAAATCACAAAAACATACCACCCCCTCTCCTTGGTAAACACTCCAATCAAATGAAAATTTTACTTTGGCTGACAACGAAGTATAAATGATAAACTAAAAATAGAGTCCTTACAGAGTAGACAAGCCTCCCAAATAGATAACATTCATATCAAAAACATGACTAAAAGCAAATGCTACAACATATTTATACTAATGAATTAACTAACTAATAAGGCACTAGGGACTTAGTGCAGGTAGTTAATGGAAGCACTGGGAGGTAGTTAATGGGGGCAGTGGTGGCTGATCAGAATATGAGACATGCAACCACTCTAACTTCCACTTCCTTGTGTGAACATTTGAAGTAGTTCTCAGCTCCACGACTCACTAGAAAGAAGGTGAAAGGCCCACTACTTCTTCATTTTCATGAATGGCCTTTTGATTTATCCTGGATCCATGGTAAAAGATCCACATGCTTTTATTATAGTATAGGTATTTATAGAAGGATTCCTATCAATGTCCACCCCTTGAAAACTCAACTTGTCCTCAAGGCAAAAATCAAGAACTTGTACTGCAAACCCATCTTGATTGGGCAGCTGTTGTAGGTTGGTTTTAGGGGTTGTCTCTTGGGTAATTCCTTGTAGATTGTACCGTTGATCATTGAGATATAATATCATGAACAACTTGTCACAGTTTGCTTCTATAATGTTGAATGAGACAAGCCATTTGATTCCTAGAACCACGTTAGTGTCTCTAAGAGAAAAGGGAAAGAAATCTTTAGTGATCACCAAATCTGTTGGTGAGTGTTCAAAGTTGCAAGCTTTGATGTTTACAGTTGCTTCTTCCATTTGTTGTTCCTCGATAAGCTCCATGAGAAAATACTTTGAAGATTTACAATGACGTCCAAGCGTATAGTTCTCATTGCAACAAAAAGCGGCCTTTCTCAAATCTCGCATGTTATTCCGCGTCCTTAAGACATGCATAAGAGGTCGCTGAAACCTAAAGAGGTGAAGCTAACTTTGACAGAAATTTGCTGTTGGCAGAAAGAAATGGAGTTTTTCGTTGCCCTAGTGAATTAGGAGAAGTTGTTGATTGTTGTGGAAAAACTCTGGAGCACCTTGAAGAGACCACTTTAGTTTCAAATTGTTGTGCTTCTCCTTTTCATATTTTGGGTGGCTAGATTTTGCAGTGTCATCCACTGGTTTTGGCTTTGAGCAAATCAATGTTTGCACCAAAGTCTCGAAAATAGTTAATTTAGAGGTAATGACTGATAACCGTTGGACAAGTTGTTCAGTTTGGGGATTTACAGAATTGGGTAGAACACTAGAAATAGGATGAGGATTTGGAGACCAAGGGGAAGATATGGATTTTACTGGTGTTCGTTGAGATGAGAAGAGGAACATATGACTCATTTTAGGATCTATAGCTATAGATCATTTTAAGATCTATAGCAATTTAGAGGTAGTGACTGATAATCGTTGGACAAGTTGTTCAGTTTGGGGATTTACAGAATTGGGCAGAACACTGGAAATAGGATGAGGATTTGGAGACCAAGGGGAAGACATGGATTTTGTTGGTGGTTCATTGAGATGAGAAGAGGAACATGTGACTATCATTTTAGGATCTACAGCTTTGATACCAAAATGGTAAACACTACAATCAAATGAAACTTGTACTTAGGGTGAAAAGGAACTATAAATGATAAACTAAAGATAGAGTCCTTATGGAGTAGACAAGCCTCCCGAATACATAACATTCATATCAAAATCATGACTATTATACTAATGAATTAACCAACAAATCAGGGCACTAGGGACTTAGTGCAGGTAGTTAATGGGGACAGTGTTGGTTGATCAGAATATGACACATTCTTCGAAATTAATACAAACGGATGTCTACCAACCTTTGTAGGCATCCTTTTCCCTTTCAAAAAAAAAAAGAATATGACACATTCAATCACTCTAACTTCCCCTTCCTTTTGTGAACATTTGAAATAGTTATCCTAGATCCATGGTAAAAGATCCACATGGCTTTATTCTGGTATAGGTCTCTATAGGAGGATTTCTATCAACACTCTGCTCCCACAACAAGAAAGACGAATTATGTTCTCTACATAACATCTCTCTTCATTCTTCACTACATATCACCCTTCCATAAAGACAAAGTGTCCTGCACCCACTTCTTTTGGGTGCAAAGGTCTACTGAACCCACTTTCTTCTGGGTGTAAATGTTGGTTATAAACATAATCTGAACGAGATGAGTTATGGTAAATGCTACCTGCAATCATATGCTTAGCTACACAACCTTCCATATGTGCAATCATAACTTCAAATATATTCTTTTTAAAGTAACATGGTAGTTGATCTCAACATTGTATTTTCTGACAGGTTAGTTCCCTGTTATGCATCCTAACTTTGCCTCATGTCAGCGTATAAAACAAAGCTAGCTTTTTTATTATCCGACAAATTTTACCAACGTAAATACATTTACATAAACATTCAAAGCAAGCCTTTTCAGTCCCTAAATTAACCAAGCATATATGACAAATGTTAGTATGATGAGAAATAAAAGACGAATGACGATGACAGAAAGCTATAATCATTATTTACCAGTCTCAGGACAGCATTTCTTCCAAACTCCCCTCCATTACCATATACATCAACTAGAGCACCAGGAAGAACCCTCCAGAATTCATTGATAAACTCTAAACCCCTCCGCCGACTGTTTTGCAAAATATCATTTGCTAAATAAAGGAAACATACTCGCTGCTCCCTTGGAGAGCAATGAAATTGTCGCTCCCATGTTTCCACAACCTGCTTTGCTTTGTTTCGGTGAAAGATACACCAGTGTGATAAAGCTTGTTGATGGTTAAGAACAACATTTAAGAATATCTAATACAACTCAGAGATGTTGTTTAAAGACAGGAGTTTTATAACAGAATAATTTGGTCAATTCAAATTGACTTAACAATAAGAGCCAAGAAAAAGAATAACATAAACAAGTTAGCTAACACAATAACATTCTTTTTCTCCCTAGAAACAATAAACATGTTAAGTTGAATAAGCTAAGTGATAAGTATGATTTTGATCAAGGCTACACCACAAACTGTATTTTCTCTTATCAAACACTAGCATCACTAGTACATGTTTGTTTAAGGGTACAGTTGTATAAGTGATCTATAGAAAAAGGACGACTGTCCACCTTTACAGAGTTTAATCTCGTAGCTATGATGGCCTTTAATTTCTTAAAGAAGTTGCATAGAGAAAGGAAGGAAAGAAGAATTAATGACCATGTTGTCTTAACTAATCATATCCTAGTGTCCCTTGTTGTCTTCATTCATTCTTCTTATTATTTCAAAATTATAGTGTTTTTCTGAGAGAGTATTCCATTATCATATTTTAAGGTAGGCCAGTTAAGTGTATACTCCTTGGCTTTTATTTATTTACTAGAAACAATTTATTTAACTTAAAGGAGGGGCCCACATTACGATGCTGATACAAATTTCTTATAAATAGCCCCCTATAAAATGTCGATGATGAGAAAACGCATCTTCCCCCACCCTCTATGTCAATAACGACAAAATATGTTAAACTGCAGACGAAAAACACTAAAGATGCCCTTCAAAAGAAAAGAAAAATACTCAATAAGATGCTTTCCAATTTATACTTTTAGTATAACATTTAAGATTGATGTAGAGATTATGTATTCCTCGTTTAGAAGTTCTTAAAAAGAAAACTGAAGAAATCTCTAGAAAAGGAAAGGATGATTGATGAGATCAATAGTAATTTTAGCTTTGAGAAATCCAAGTTATGCATAAGTCAAATGAAAATCACTTTAGTGTAACATATACTAACAATTTTTTTCTTTTTCTTTTCCATGATTAACCACATATGAGCACAATACGCAGCAGAATTTTTTTGAGATCACGCAGCATAACTGTTCTAATAGGGTTTGAACACAATATGCTAAACCTTTGTTATAAAGCAAAATCAATCAACTCTTTACATAAGAAATAAGCTTGGAATTGTCAACACATGCTATTAGATCTAGAATATTTATTAGCCATAAAATCCAGCAAAATAGCTAACTGTAATAGTTATTTACACATTAATGAATACATAAAGTCGTCCACTTATTAAAAAAATTTTAAGGAAATATAAAAGACATTTACACTTGAATTCATTAAAATAATATCCAAATAGGTTAACTAATTTTACTAATTCATATTTGTCCCAGATATAAAGCATTGATACAAATTGAAGGATACTCTCTATGCTCTGTTGTGTAGTATTGAGCTTGGCAAGTTTTTCCACCAGAATCTGCCCGTTAAATGAGCTATTCATTTTCTCTGATTTGAGAATTTAATATGCCAACAACCTATAAATTCTAATTCCAGAGGGTTATAAATGATGCTTCCTGCAGAAACAAGAGTGGACAATATAAGAAACAATTAATTAGGAAAGTATATAAACTAGTTTATGACAGCTTTGTCATTCTGAAGAGCTTAATAAGGGATTAATCAGTATAGTACAATAAAATAATTGTGCCAAGATGACAATTATGTTAAGTGCTTGGTATTTTAACCATTGAAGCTTCCCATACAATCAATAATATATATGAGATCTGAAGAAGTTGAATTGAAGTAGAATGTTTGCCTAGTAATAGTAACTGGAAGGACAAGCAGATTTTCCCAAGATATGTGGTCCAGGTTCATTCCTTTCTATCCGATATAATGGATGAAATTTCAGGAGATAGAACTTCATTATGCTTTGCTGATTAATCGAGCACTTAAATCCAAATACTACAACAAATGATGACTCTTAGAGCACCCATAACTATATTTCACCAGAGTCTAATAATATTAATCCATTTAGGTTTTAGGTCGTTGAAGTAAAATGATAGTGCACGAAATGATAGAATTATTAAAGTGCATAATGGTGTGCCTGGGTATGGCTAAATTTTGTTCGGCATGAGCCAAGATCTTTGCTTGGGCAGTTAAATTGTTTTTCCAAGGCAGAGCCTAGGTCTTTGCTTGGCCAAAGCCTGGAATTTGTAGTTATCGAAGCTATCTCTCCTTCGCAAACATTAAGGCTTCATATAGAGGAACCATGAAGTACGATTGAGGATGTTGTGGCGTCATGAATATAAATCGCAATTTGCATTTATGCGTTCTATAAACTCACCCACCTACTAGAGGTTTTACATGAACTGATTCCAACTAAGACTCACATTCCTTTTTTGGCTGGTTGGAAACACCATCCCTCTACCTATTAGAGCATCAAAGCCTTCCAAATAGTCAGAAGCTTTATATCCCTGCCCCAAAAAAGAAAAAATGAAGCTTTATATCCATCTCCTAGTAAGGAATCAACCATGTTTAACCATTATGATTTCCCTTCTCAATCCATCACATGCTGAAAACCAACCAAAACTTGAAATACTCAGTCTTGCATGCCTGAACTATCAAGTTTTTTTTTTGAGAAAGAAGGATGACTAGCGAGGTGATAGTCATCCAAGCTCCATCCCTAAGGTAAAATGACACAGAATGGCCTTCCAAAAAAATAAACAGAGAATGAAAGGACAAGAGACTGTGCTGTGCTAGAAGGTTTTCAAATTCAATCTCCACCCCAAAAAGTACTCTAGAATTATTACAATGTTGTCCACGTAGCACTGTCCATCCCAAATATTTTACTGTTTCTCCATAGCCATTGCCTAGAGATAGGCTAAAGGGATTACGTGAAGCCATCTAGATTTGTAGCTGTGACAGTGTGTCTGTACTCCCTCCGGAACTGAAGGACCTCCAGTCCAGTGCCCCTTGGAACATTGATGCTATCATCATTCCCTGTTCCTGTCTTGAATTAGGGTCGCTGAGGCATTCAATTACTATTTCCAGTCGGAATTTTTTTCCTCGCTGCAATTTGGCCAAGCATCGGACATCCATCTCGATCAATGATTAATATCAAATCAATGATACATTCCAAGGAAAATCAGGAAAGAGGACAAATAATAAGCAAGGATAACAAGTGCAGTCAGATCCTAGTTCTTCATGGGAGATGATACGAAATTATAATGCTGAACTCGAACTTTAAACTTAAACTTAAATCGAAAAAAAAAAATCTGATATCAAAAAGGTCAGGAGTAACTGTGCTTAGAGCATTAAAGATGAGTAGCAATGTTCAAACTTTTTTATGGGTGCTGGGAGGGGGATTGGGGTGGAGGGGTCTTTTTGTTCTTTTTCTTGGTGGAATAAATTATTACAATTGCAATTTTTACAAAGTATATACAAGATACCATGAAGTCAAAGGTGCTTAGTAATTAAACTACTAATGGCAACAAATACGTTCCAAATTGGAAGCAGGACTTTCATGACATACTCAATCCTCTGTATAAGTGGCCAATAACATAATAGTATAGATAATGTATGCTTGTAGAAAAAGAAACACTATTTGTGAAAGCAGAAGCAACATTCTTCGTCCCAGGAGGAGGTCAAGATATATAATTTGTAGTCGTCCATAAAAAAATTGTAAGAAAATGCTAGTAAAACTACTTAAACACATGCAACAACCATGGCATTGACTAAATTACACCCTTTCAAAAAGAAACATAAAACATTACAGAAACCAAGGTTTTTTTTTCGTTAAAGGAGAAGCAAACCGTCTAACCAAATCCTTGCAACTGAAATCTACGGCAATGGACTTGGAAAAGAAGCACTTAGCATGAGGAAACGAGTTCGAATACAATTCAAAATTAGGATCTTCGTGTTAATTAAAAGTTTGAGGAATCCGCCAAATAAAGAGAACTGCAATCAAATGGTGTGGTATCTCGGGCAAGGCAACCTTTTTTTTTTCTTGGTCGCAGCAGCAGAAGCTGCAAACAAGAAGGCGGAGCGAAGGGTAAGGAAGAGAGACCGAGGTGTCTGCAGCGACGAAAGTAAAGACCTCGGCAGCAGTTGAAAACAGGAACAGCGGAGGCGGCAGCAGGCGGTAGAGCAACGACGAGAGGAGCTAGCAGCAAGGGCAGCAGTCGCAGTGGCTTCGTCGACTACGGCCGCGATCGTCGCTTTGAGTCCACGGAGGAGAGGGGGGCAAGGAATGCACTTTGCCGCCGTCGTCCGTCTCTGACTAGGAATTTCTAGCCAGTAGCCGTCGCCATGAGGAAGAGACGCCGGAGATGGAAGGAAGGAACACCGACGAAAGGGGCAGAAGAAGGAACATTTAGGGATTTCGAAAATGGTTTTTTATTTATTTATTTATTATTGTTATGCCCGGTTCAGAAGTGAACCGCTCTTATCAATCTCGGTGGGGCGACTTGCCGAAAAAAGGCAAACAACACCGGCTCGGGAAAACTTTATTGCGGCCGGCCACGTTGAGCATGCACTCGGGCGCCCCTTGTTTTAAGCATCAGCTTTTTTGTCAACTTTATCGAAAGCAAACAAAATAAAAATAGTCAAACTTGGGGGAAAATATAAATTATTTCAGTTACAAAATAAAAGTGACATGACAAATGTCAGTATGTTTCAGTGCCGCCAATTAACACGTCGTCCATGAGTATTATACGAGTCATGATATTACCAATCAATTATTTCAGTTACAAAAGAAAAGAAAAGAAAAAAAAAAGAAAAGTGATATAACAAATGTCAGGAGAGAAGGTATGTTTCAATCCCGCCAATTAAGAAACCGGCCATAGACCTTTGATAGTATTTATGAGTCATGATATTACCATTCGTTTATAGACATATTGCACATTTATATAAAATTCAATAATCATAAATAAGAAATACGAAAATCCTCGTTAGAATATATAAAGTCGGTCAATATTATGCACTATGCACGTCATAAATAATATTAAGCATATTAGCATAGATTATTAAATAAATAATTGAGCATTTGCATGACATGAAATATAACGTTTATAAGCATTTAAGTTACTCTTAATTATATAATTCATTAGAATTCTCTTTGACTTATGTCGTCGATGACATACTATTATTTTTACATTGAAGAGTTTTCTTTTCTTCTAATATCAATCTAGTAACATCAGTTAGTTAGTTTAATCCTCTTTTCGAAGTTCATTTAAAAAGTGCACAATATTATTATTGAGTGGGCATCAGTCTCAAAAAATATTATAAACTACCTTCTTCCAAAATCGATGTGTTGTGAGTAAATTATTCAATATATGAATGATCCTCTGAATACGCTATGATCGTCTTCGTTGACTTTATATTTAATTAAAAGACTGGCCAATATGTGGAAATAATAATTTTTAGAATAAAACTTCATTGAAGGTCTAAGAAAAACAAAAATATTCAATGTATTATTAATGAAAAATATAATTAAGAAAAATTTAATAAACTCTAAGTCAACGTAAGTTAGACTTCTTTCATGTGCAAGCCAGTAAGTCATGAATATTTCGTCACCACTACCATAATCTATGCATTGTTCTCATCGTCTGCGAGATCAAAAGCAGTAAAGACAATCCTCCAATGAACAATGAAGTCTAATATATAACAATAATAATAAATAAAAAAAAGGTATATATGCAAATAAAGATAAGGAGTTATCAATAATTCGTTATAGATAATTAGTAATGTTACTTTTTCTTTTACTTTAGTGACTTTTAATCAGGAATGGTCAAAACATTCGTTTCACCATATGATGCATAGTAGTTTTAGGGTTAAGTTTATTTGTAACTATTAATTTCTTACTTGATCATTATTAGCAAGAACATCAGTTACACTGTACTATTCATGATGTACAATTTTTAGTATGTTCGAGTCCAGTCTTAGCTTAGGACCTTATATTCTTTCTAATTATCTTATCCTAAAATTTTCAAATATTACAATCAATAGGTGAGTCTTTACCCGGGGCAATGAAGATTCAAGTTGTCCCATCGTAGGCATGAGTAGCTAGGACATGAAGCATGCATCAAGAGGGATAAAATCCTAAACATGAGAGTATGAAATCCTAAACATGAGAGAATGAATTCCTAAACAAGAGGGACTGAGTCTCAAGACAAGAGAGAACAAATTCTTAAACAAAAGGGAATAAAATATCTAAATAGTCGCATGGGCCTTCCTCTTCATACAACAAATTCACTTAAGAAATCAATCATGATGATTTCACAATCATTACAAGACAAGTTCACTTAATTTCATTATCTTTCATGAGGCATGACACAACCCTGTCGAATATCAATATGGTCTATGTTAGTGTTTTATTGAGCAATATTTAAGCCATAAACATAGAGCAAAATGATCCGTGTCGGGTTGACAAGATCCGTTTTTGCACAATATGCATGTCTTTGTGTTCATTTAAGAGGTGAAATGACCTCGCGTCCAATAAATCATTTATCGGTATTAGGTAACGCGATCCGTGTCGGGCACAACCCAGGTGGTGTTAGGTTTAAGGTTTATCTGCGATGCCAACACTCCGAATAACGTTGCTTGTGTCGAGGTGCGGCATGGTTTGTATTCCGCCTCCGCTGCTTTCCGTGGGACACAACTCGTGTCAAATAACAACGTAGTTTGGTCTCGTCGTCTTTCGATCATCCGACGAACGCTATCTATGTTGAGTGTGGCATGCATCCGTCCTGGACGCGGTCCCCACTCTACGATCTTCCTGTTGTCCGACATGAACCCGACCCACATCAAGGTGATGCGGTCGGCGTCGTACGCTGAGCAATGGTCGTGTTTGGTGGGGACATAGTCCGTATTTAGTTGTTTGATCCTCTCCACCATACAAGGCCTTCGTCTCTCTCCCGAAATCGATCCAAACATATTACTTTTAATGATACAATATCAAATTTATTATTTTATTACAAACATCAGGTCATTAACAATCTCTTATGTTTAATCATTCACATATACGAATCCCTAAGGTTGATCCTTTAGTTACATACCTGGTTGTCATTAGTTTTTTCCTTCTCATTTCTAATTCCTTGTTATTCCCCTATGATATACCTTTCCCCCTCTTCTAGTCCTTCATGAGAGGGAGAGAGACCTTCTAATGCTTAGGCTGCGGAGAGAATTAATTAGGGTGTCTCTCCTTTAACCCTCTATTTATAAGGGTTTACTAAAGTGTAATTTGACTCTAACTCAACTTAATCTATTATTTTTTATCCCATTACCAGTTAATAATTACTTGTCTCATAAAATATTATCTTTTTCTCGTCAATCGGATTAAAAATCAGGTAAACACAACACGACCCTTGTTTGACCTAAACACAATATGTGTTGGGACTAAGCACTTATTTGAGCAACACGGCCCGCATCCCTCTTGGACAAAGTTCGTGATGAACCCTTATTTTTTGTTTCGGTCGGTGTGCAACACGACCCGCATCATGAATGGACATGACCCATATTGGTCCTTCATTTAATTATTTTAATTCTTGTAGTGTTGTTGGGTGTTGCACATCGTCTTTATAACACATCAACAACATGATGATCAATCTTGCATATTTTAATCTAATTACAATTTAGAATGCAATTTGATGTCTAGGTGGATGGCAATCATCAAGCAAAGTTTCCAATCAATAATAATATAAAAAATAGCATATTAAGTTAATATTTTATTATACATAACATCAATGTTCACAACAGCATGTAGAAGATCAATTAAAAATATGATAGATTAAGGACTTGGGCGGTTAAGCGTGGCTAAGGTTCAATTGTAGCATGCCAGTGTATCACTACGAATTGGGCATGCCTTCATAGCAGGCACTACAAACTGCAACTTCCTTTCTACGAGTGGCCTGGACTCCCTACGGTTGGGTAGGCTTCATTATGGTTCGACCGTACTAAGCCACTAAGGTCATATGCGATGATTTGCAACGTTTACATACACTCACTATTGTCAATTTCGGCTTGCTACTATCTCATCATATTAAGGTATTAAGCAGAGTTGTTCTTCTCCGGTTCAAATTTGATTCTATTTTGAATTTGAACCATTTGTGATATATATGAGATTCTCCTTATAGAACATTCTAATACAAAATGTTTTCTACATTCTAGGATTCATCATATATTCAATCAAGTATAGTAACATAGAATTTGGGTGCATTTGGCCTAGGTTCCAATCTAACGTTCTTATCATACATTCTAGAGTTCCTAAATGGTAAAATCATAACACAACTAATCATGCATGTAAAATAGCATAGTATCGTCATAAGACAATAAAACCATTTGTCATAAAACTCATAACATGAATTATTCATATAAGAAGAACATTTAAGGGTAGTTCGGTTTGATGTAACTAAAAGTCTAGAATGAAAATTATTGTAGTTGAAAATTCTATGATGATTTATATTTACGCGATTACTTTTTTATTTTTTGGATAAATGTAAATGGGATTCTGAAAAGTGATATTATGTTGTTTGGTTAAAATTTAGAATTTCTTGTAAGTATTGCCATTTTCTAAAATAAATCATTGTAAAATAAAATATTATTTAATTTAATTTAATGAAATAATTTATCTTATTAATTTAATAGTTTATTTAATTTTTAATTTTCTAATAATAAATGTTAATAACTATTTTATTTAGTATATGATATTATTTTAGATTAGTTTTAATTTATTAGTTTTATTTCTGTTATTTGGTTATATATAAGTGGATATTAATGAAATTGATTTATGTTTTAGTTTAATATTTATTAAGACATAACATCAAATTTCTTATTATAAAGTTAATTATTTTATATAATATGAACTTTTTATTTATATAATTTTCTACATTTTATTTTTCATGATTTTTTAATTTTGTTTTTTATTGTAGAGATGTAAATGAAATCTTAAAAAACAAATTACTATATTTTTGGATAATTGGGTCTAGGACTTTAAATTTTTGAAATATGATATTACTATTTCATAAGTATAAATTATTGATTTAAAAAATAAATAACATTTAATTTTAATTTATTTATTTATTTATTTCACATACATATGTAATATTTTTTATTCAATAATTAATGTACTAATTTTTTGTAATATTTTTATATATGGTTCATTTTAATTTTGTTTTGTTTTAATATTTTTTAATTATTGTTTATTTCATATAATATAATTATATAAATATTGTACACATGCCCACCCTTGTGGACCCCACTCATTTTCTCACCTTTTGACTTCCAACCTGACTCAAATTTCTTCTACTCAATCATTACTTTAGGTAAACCCCACCTCAATGTAACTACTCCGGAATGCTCATTGCTCCACTCAAATTTGAGATATCTCAAACACTGTAGCTTTTTTGTAATTGTTATTATTTCACACCAATCAAACACATAGAAGGGGATTGTTGCAAATGCTTTTACAACAAAAATAAATTTTCCCTCAAAACATATGAACATATCAAACATGTAATTCCTACTTGCCACCACCTTCATCCCCAATTTGTAAGAACTAGTTGTTCTTGTAATCGACAAATCTGAAATGAGATAAAAGATGAGAGCTTAGAATGCATGGTGACTCCTACAATGCATGTTGACTACGACGACCTCGGTACAAACCATGATTTGATTCGTAAGTCGCGATCTATTACGGTCAATAAATATAATATCGTGGAAGTTTGTCTTCTCTCATCCATTTGATATATCACATGATATTATAATAAATGTGATCACAACACAGACAATTTATATTGATCTTAGAGCAATCCACACTATCTCATACGTATATATTATACAAAATACTTTTTTACATTTAACATTCTTATACAAAAATTATACATCAAGAGGAATCATACACCCTCACAAAATGATCAAAGAAGAGATCTAAGTCTCATCTATATCTTGTCCAAAAAGTGTTTCAATCCCTATAGAGGATCACCAAGCACGACCATAACACTAGTCTATTGATTTGTAAAAAAAATATTAAAATCACATTATGAGCAAATCACAACTCAGTAAATTGAAAACTCATAGGGCCTGTTTGGTACAGGAATAAGAGGGGAATAATCTTCTTATTCCTGTATTTCCATCCAAACAACTATAGAACAGTGTTATTCTTACCTTTTTTCAAACCACCTTGAAGCCCGTGAAACCACCCGTTTTTGCCCATTAAACAAGAACAATTTGTTCTTGCTAATAGCAAGAACAAATTGTTCTTTCATTTTTTTGTCTTTTCTTAACTTACTTTATTAAATTATTTTATATTCATAATTATATAGTTAGTTAATTATAATTATTTTTTAGCTTTTTATAATTTTTTCATAAAAGTGTGACATTATAGATGAAAAATAAATAAATATAATTTCATAAATATTAATAATTAAGTATTTAATTAAATTATTAGGTGATAATAAATTATTTTAAAAATAGAATGAAGAATCTTAAGTATTCATTGCAAATATTAGTTAATTACTACAATCTTATAATTATTTAGTAGTAATTAATTATTAATTATTTATAGTTAATGCTAACAACTTTTATCGTTATTTAATTGAATAACAAGAAATATATTAATTAATTATAGTTAATACTTTCTATAAATCCCTAATTATATTTAATAAAAATATACAATTAAATATTAAATTTATTTTTTTCTCAATTCAAGAAAACATTATCTATTTTTTTGTGCTAGCAATTATTTTAAATTGCTTTATCAAATCATTTCATATTTATAATTATATAATTAATTAAGTTTTTAGCATCTTATAAATTTTGCACAAATAGATGGAAAATAAATAATATTAATAGTTAATTATTTAATTAATTATTAGGTAATAACATGTTATTCAAAATAGAATGGCAAAAAAGATTAACTAGTTTTATTTAATCTTAATTAGAATTAGTGCCAATAGTTTTATCGTTATATAATTAAATAATTAAAATTATATTAATTAATCATAGTTAATATTTACTATAAACCCTTAATTATATTTAATAAACATATATAATAAAATATTAATTTTATTTTTTCTCACTTCAATCAAATATCTGATTTTAATTATTACAATACCAACTAATTCATCCAAACACATCACTAGAACATCTCCACAAGAATAGTTCACTCTTATTCTTTCTAAAGAACAAAAAAGGAATATTCCTCCTAATTCCCATCAACCTTATTCTCGTACCAAACAGGGTCATAGTCTATGAGTTATCATATACTCATTTCAAGGAAAATAATATAAATATTTTCATATATCAATTATCATATGTATCATATCATATAAAAAAATGTACTATATATCATCATCAACATATCACATGTTCATAGCACATCATATCACATCTCTTGTGCAATTATGTATGCAACATGTTATATCACCAGTTGGTCAGAGGTATAATATAACACTTTAGGTATCATATCATCCCTACTAAGGAACATATTATCCCTTAGAATATCAAATTACCCCTTTCAGAGAATTTTATATCCTCCCTGTAGAAAATATATCATCCCGACAGATAAAAGAAAAATACATGATAAAAATGCAAATGCATAATACTTTCACTTATTCATATCATCATAGAACATATCACTTATGATTGCATTATTAGTATATCATTCATTTGATGAATCCATTTACAATATGTCTAAAAGAAATTGCAATGGATATAGAAGTACAATTGCATTAACAATTATTTTATTTCATGGATTTCACAACATCAATTTGATATCAGTTTTGCACTTAACAGATTGGGTGAAGTCACTTATAAAATTCATAACAATTAGTAAACACCACATTTTCAGGTAATACAAATTTTGTCAAAAAGTTGGATGTTCAATTCATATAAATATCGCATTTTAACTTGCTCTCGAATGACCTCAGAAAAATCAGCAACCTAACACTATTCTAAATTATTTTTGTGTACTAGCATGTTGAGTGATGTTGAATATGTAATCCATAACTAACTAAATACAAATGATAATGAAGTCATTACATTTTTAATTGAAAATAGACATCCAGAGGTTGAATCCGTATAAATATCAAAGTTTTATACTATGTGACAAATCTAAGAAAATTCAGAGATTTATCTATATTTTGTTTCATCTCAAAATCTTGACAGATTGTGTGATATACACAATAAAATTTATAACTTCCATTTCATATAGCCTATGATTGTAATTCCAATTGGATCTGAATGTGTGACATAAAAATATTCTGAGCTCGTTCTATGAATATTATTTATTGTAGAATTTACAATTCAGACCAATCTTTTCAGAAAATAGCAAGAGCGGGTGTTAATCATTTACTCATAAGTTCTAATATAGAATGCTGATTAATTCAATTCTAAAGCCTATGGAAGGTATACTTAAAGGGGATATAACAGAAGAAGTTTCAAAATTTTGAGAGGAGCTGAAGGTAATAATTAGTCTTTAAAAAGTTTTAGCTCTATATTTAATTTCAGCTAGAGTGTGTGATACGATACTAAAGAACAATGCCTTGAGTGACTGGAACAATATATGATAATTAAAAGAAACGAGATCAAAAAGCGAGATCAGGCAGCAAAATATCAACCTCAAGACTACCAATGAATCAAGCAATCAATATTATAAATCGATGGATTTAATCACAAGTTTACCTTGTAATTAACAGCGGAAGTTCACGAAGAAGAGGTTGCAGGAGTTCCCTCACAGCACAAGCAATTAAGCCAGATTTTTTAATAGATTCAAAAATTCCTTCAAATAATTCAACTAACAATATTTATAGGTTCCAAAAGACTCTCTTTGACCAGGAATAAAATCCTAACTTAGCCTACAAGTAAAGGACTCTTTTCTAAAATAACAACCCAATTTCTATTAGGACTCTAAACTGAATATTTGGTCCTAATTAATTCCGAATTTCTGAATTAAATAATTCAGTCATGGGTTGTTTGAGCCTCCTCGTGTGAAGACTTTTCATGCAGCCCAATTTGTAATATATTGAGCATTTGAGTTTGATCCTGAGTCTTCAATCCAGTTTGAAGATAATTTTCTACAACAACTTGAATTTGTTTTGCCCGCAATCTTGTTATGGGACCAGTATTCAATGCCAAGATTTTTGATCATCTTCAACAGCAACATCTTGATCATCAAGAGTCTCTTCCTTGGCATAATGTTCCATAATATCATATTCGAATTTGGCAACTTCTAATTTTGTATTGTCTCCAAATTTGGCAGTTTCCGAATTCATATCATTCCCCTCCTCTTCAAAGGATTCGTCCTCGAATCTGCACTAACATCAAAAGGAGACAAGTCTGCGATATTAAAAGTAGAACTCACTTGATACTTACCTTGCAAGTCCAATTTATATGAGTTATCATTAATTTTCTCCAGGATCTGAAAATGACCATCCCCTCGTGGATGCAACTTTGATTTTCTTTCTTGAGGAAACCTCTCTTTCCTTAGATGCACCCACACGAAATCTCTAGGCTGAAAAGTAATCTTCTTTCTTCCTTTATTGACACGAGCAACAATTTGTTCATTCCTTTGAAGAATATGTTTTCTGGTATCTTCATGAATCTTCTTAACCAATTCAGCCTTCTTTTTGTCGTCTAGGTTGACAACCTCTTGCACCGGTAAAGGGATCAGATCTAAAGGGGTTAGTGGATTAAAACCATAAACAACTTCAAAAGGAGTAAACTTAGTAGAAGTATGCAAAGTCCTATTGTATGCAAATTCAATTAATGACAAGTATTCTTCCCAAGATTTCAAATTTTCTTTATCACAGCACGCAGTAAAGTACCCCAAGGTTCAATTTACTACCTCAGTTTGTCCATCTGTTTGCGGGTGGTAAGTGGTAGAATATAGTAATTTTGTACCCAACTTACCCCACAGAATACGCCAAAAGTGGCTCAAAAATTTTACATCTCTATCACTTACAATGGTTTTAGGAATTCCATGTAGACGCACAACCTCCTTAAAGAATAAATCTGCAACGTAAATAACATCATTAGTTTTACGATAAGGAATAAAGTGT
>LTAE01000848.1:7502-26409 GCA_001647135.1 Pontederia paniculata
TAGGCCTCTTAAGTCATTAGGGTTATATCTAATGAACTTGTTATATTATTTTATGTCTCGAGTCGAATGAGCCTAAGACTCATGTTATGGGCCTTACGTTTGGCCATGGATTTATGCCCACATGTGGCAAGACATTTTTATGGATCTCTATATGTTTCCGCTGCTATGAGTTATTATCTTATTATGATAGTATGTTTAATTCTTCCGCTGCAATGTCTTTCAATTATTATTATGTCATATAGTGTATGTTATAAGCCCATGTAGCGCCGTCGAAAAAGCTTCGCGGGCCCAGCCCACGGGGTGCATTTTGGGGGCGTTACAAAATACGTGGTTTGCCGCTCGTCCTTATTCTTTCTTAATTCGGAACGATTGAGCTTTGGAGACGTGGGAATGTGATTTGTTGGATCGTTCGGATTTGTTGTGTGTTATCCTGTGGTTGAGGAGTTGGGTCAAAATTGTTTTTTTTATTCTGGCCAGTGGATGGAACTTTGAACTAATGGCTGATTGATTTGAGGTTTTGATTTGTCGAGATGGATTCGAGATTCCTGGTTTCAATGTAATTTTAGGGGTTACACCGAGTTCTGGAGTACTACTTTGTTTATACTAATCGTATCACAAGATCTGGAGCCAAAATCTAAACTTTAGCTTCACTATCTTTATCAGACGTTATTTAATTAAGCACCGTACCACCTTTTCTTTACAATATGAGGATTGGTTGCTGGTCCTCTAAACACATGAGGTTGACATCAATGCCTATGACATGCGCATATACACCATAATCATAATGCACTTTCCTAAGAGATAGATGTTTCCTACATCCAAATCACAAACTGAAACAAGTAAAATTACTCTTTGTTAATGCCTTGATGAATGCTTTCTTTACCTGTTGCAAACATTATATATCAACCTGATGTGGTTTTGTCCCCGTTGTGTTTGTAGAAAGAAAGAAAGAAAGAAAGAGCTGAATTGAACTGAAGGCAAAGTGGTCCAAATAGCATAGATGGGCGACAATGTTTAATTAGATGTGCTACCAACAATTCTAAAAATTTAAGCCTTTAGAAAGAGCAACCTCTTTATATTTATATTCTTAATATTTTCCCTCACGTGTGGACCACTAACAACTTTGATCTAGTCCAAAGCCCAATACGTGGACAACTAAGAGAATAAATTAATTTTTAATATGAGCAACGTCGATATTTGAACTTAGGACCTCTAGTTTTGATATCATGTTCAATTAGATATGCTACAAACAATCTTAAAATCTTAAGCCTTTAAAAAAGCAACATCATTATATTTATATTCTTAATAGAAGATTGATTTTTGATATATTTCTGAACTTTACAGATTGATTTACGAGACAAACCAGCAATGAAAAAACTTTTTGCATCAACAAAGTAAGACTTCTGTTGATATTCTTGTTTGTTGCATTTAATTGTTGTTCTTTTTGTCATTAATCTAGCGATTTATTGCTAGTAGGCAAGAGCTGATCTTAGGTTCTGTACCTAACATTTTTCTTATTTGTGGCAATAGGACAAGGGCTCCATTATAATAAAATTCAGCATCTTTTATGCGCAAAACTTGCCTTCAAATACTGTTTTGAATAATATGGCACATCTAAATCTTTGTCCCCACACTTCAAATTCTCTTTTCATTTGTTGTTTCTCTTTATAGTTATCAGGAATGTATTCAAACTGCCGTCTTTTTGTAATGCCGTAAGTTAATCAATTGTTTGACTTATTCCTATTGTGTGATACTATCCAATTGATTTGTATGCTTTTAACATGGGTGGATCTGGTTCTGGACCTTTGGTTTTTCCACTAGGACATAATGCATAATGCAGAATCCTCGTTCCTGGTATGTGACACTTATGGCTCTCACTGTTGTGCTATTCAATTCTTGTTACTGTTCCTCTACGAACAAAAGGTAACATTATTCTGAATGTTATATTTCCATAGACAACTAGCTAAGGCAGAACTACTAGTGGACATGGATGGGACTGAGAATGTAGCCCTGGACACTGGTGGGTCTAGACCGAAAAAAAATGGATGGGACCAAGAGTTGTATAGTTTAGTCAGAACAAGTATCTGTTTACTTCTATATCATAAGATTTGTAGACCTAAGTTCAACATAAATCAAAGTAAGAACTTCCTTGCTCTTCAGATTTCAGATTATTTGAATATTGTTACTTCCATTGGGACATGTAAAATATGTAATTTTGGATCTTTACATCTTACAGATTTTGATCTCTTCTTGTGTTATGTTGTAACTTGCATTCAATCGATTTTGCAGGTTCGATGCTGTTATACACTTAGCTGGACTGAAAGCTGTGGGTGAAAGTGTCAAGAAGCCTTTGCTTTATCTCAACAATAACCTTATCGGCACCATAACTCTTTTGGAACTAATGGCTGCGCATGGATGCAAAATGGTATCCACAATATGTGAGAAAATCTATAAGTATTTTTCCAACTGATTTGTTTCTGAATGGATATTTATTTCCTCTTGAAATAAAAATAAATACTTGTTCATCGATGAGTTGTCTGTCACATTCTCTAACACGTCCAATATCGTGCCAGTACTTGAACATACATCTTAATTTTGAATGATATCATGATGTTTGCTGTTCAATAGATGTTACATCATGGAGATGTGACTTGTTTTTCATTATTTTATTCAATGTCACATAACGTGCCATATAGATTTCCTTTTATAAATAAGCATGCATTTATAACTTTAAGAGTTTCACCAGTGTTATCATAACGGACCAAGATTGGACCGGAATACTAATTAGGTCATGGTTAGATCGGTTTGATCGGGTTCGACCGGATTGAACCGGATTATATCAAAATAATATTATTTACGATATATATATATATATATATATATAATACAATATAATATCACATATGATATATATACAAATAAGTATTAATATACTAATAATCAAATATTAATAGAAAACTTTTTATTAGTTTAAGAAGTCACTTTACTAAAAGATTACTCGCAACTTGTTGGTATCGATAAATTATTATTAACTTTTTTATATATTATTTAATACTATTGATATTGTATTAATTTATTTTTCACCAAATCACTCAACTTTCTTTTATTTTTTGTTTTACTTTCTTTTATCTTAACACTTTCTTTTCTTATTTCCACTTCTTTCTTTTTCTCGGTTTCTCCCGTTAATTGTACATGTATTTCCTTTTTTATTCTGTAGCATTTATTTCTTTTTAATTCTCTGCCATTTATTTACTCTTTAATGTTATGTTCTTTGCATTTTAATTATAATCCTTCTCAACTTCATTTTTCCCCTCTTTTACTTTCCATTTTTATTATTTCTTTCCATATTTTACTTTAATGCTTCTGCCTGATTTAAGTTTTTCTAATTTTTTTTCAAATTTGAACTTGACCGGATTTCATGCGGTTTGTCGATTCACCGATTTTTACCAATTTGTAGCGGTTTTTTTTGGTCCAATGTCATTTCAGGTTTTGCTCCAAAACCGAACGGGAGAAGGTTACGGTTCATGGTTGAACTGATTGAACCGGCCTGGTTTTAATAACACTGGTTTTCAGGATGTTGGATCAATAGATGTTGCAGCATACAGTGAACACATTCTTTTTTTTTTTTGCTCAGATGAGAAAATTTACTTGCTAGAATGCAATTTCTATGCCATCATGAATTTCCTACAGATGAATCTGGAGAGCTCTTATAATTCTTTGCTTTGATTAAAATTAGATGAATACAATGATTGTTTTACTTCATCATTTTGAATATATTATGAGGAATATTCGATGGCAATGATGCTTTGTTACCTCATCATTATAGATAATGCATTCTAAAAAAAATCATTGTAGATAATGGTATAAATGCATGGAACTGACATTAGGACCATCTGTTGGCTTAGTTCTCAATTTTGATGCTTGTCACAATTCTGCCATGTGTATTTTCATCTGCCTTTTTTAGTTTTACTTTTTGAGCAAACTAATTGGCCAAAGCTTTAGTGATCTGACAAATTTTGCATACTGTTGATATGAAAAGGAACTTGAATATCTACTTATCTTTGACTTTATATCTTGATTTGTTATATATTATTCACAGCTTATTGTTAATCTGTTATATACTTTCAGCTGGTGTTCTCATCATCAGCTACTGTATATGGCTGGCCTAAGGAAGTACCTTGTACGGAAGAGTCCCCTTTATGTGCAATGAACCCTTATGGACGAACCAAGGTTTATTTACTTCATCTCAGATTTGTTATATAATACACATCAATAGATCTGTTGTAACATTCCTGTTGTGTTTTTTTGCAGCTTATGATCGAGAATATTTGTCGTGATATCTATAATGGAGACAACAGCTGGAACATAATTTTACTCAGATATTTTAATCCCGTTGGAGCCCATTCCAGTGGATATATTGGTGAAGATCCTAATGGAATCCCGAATAACCTAATGCCCTTTGTACAGCAAGTTGCTGTTGGGAGGAGGCCTGAACTTACAGTTTTTGGAAGCGACTACTCAACCAAGGATGGCACAGGGGTAATATAGAACTTTCCCCACGATATTTTCTACATTTTGTTTCTTCCATTCATTGAGAATAATGGATGATAAGTTGAGTAGAAAGAATGAACCTAAAATTTTAATGCTGTTAAATAGTAGCTTGGTAACATCAAAGCTTAGAGCTTTAAGATAAGCTAACCCTCCATTTACCAATGTTGTTCATGTTCTTTGTGTGCATAATATTGCCAATAGGATCAAAAGACACGCCATTTGCTAACCTTCCTCCCAGTTGGGGATTGAGATGAGCACATTTAGCATGCTACAGGGTTTCAAGCTAATGTCTTTACGATTTTCTTTTCCCATATGGATGAGACATTAATTCATTAGGTTTCTGGATTATATAATGTGTTTATCATTTTTCTTTAAGTAAATTAATTTGCAGGTGAGGGACTACATTCACGTTGTTGATCTAGCAGATGGACATGTTGCAGCCCTGGAGAAACTATTTAAGGGTTCAAATATAGGTGTGTTCATTTAAGATAGATTTGTACTGTAAAACTTTATGAATTATATATTTTGCACATTCATATCTAGTCCTCATTTTATCTTCCTCAACATTCTCCCCTTCATTATACATGTGGAATAATCTCTGTTCTTTACAATCTGCAGGCTGTGATGTCTACAATCTAGGTACCGGTAAGGGTACTTCTGTGCTAGAAATGGTGGCAGCATTTGAAAAGGCCTCTGGCAAGGTAACTATGTTTGCAAACTTCCTGAAACCCTTATTGACATTTTTTTTGTTATCCAGATGTGCCTTCTAGATTCAGGGATATTCACATCTGGATAATTCCTCTTTCTCTAGGATGATGACAGAAATCTTGGTGGATACTTCTCTTTCTTTAGTTCTGTCATCTGCATCTTTAAAGTCTCTAACAACTTAACAATTTTACAGAAAATCCCCCTGGTCATGGCTAGAAAACGACCTGGTGATGCAGAAACAGTTTATGCATCCACTGAAAAAGCAGAAAAGGAGTTAAACTGGAAGTATGTTCCTGTACTTATATCAAAATAATCGTGTTTCTTTTCTTTCAGTAAGCAAATAATTGTGTTTCTGGCATTGAGACTAAATTACTAATGGAAACTGCAATGGCTGCAGGGCGAAGTTTGGTATTGAAGAGATGTGCCGGGATCAATGGAAGTGGGCAAGTAAGAACCCATGGGGATATGGATCACCTGATTCTGCCAATTGAAACAGTCGTGTCTACAATAGCGTTGGATCCTGGAGTCCTAACTAGTGGACTCTGTACATGCGATATAGGCTCGGTTGATCAAATTGTTTTCCGACTTTTAGAAATAAGCTATAAGCTATTGCCATAAAAGAGAGATCAAATAGTTGAATGTAGCCCTTTGTTAGGTCATATATATATGCTCTTTTTGTTACTATGTTAAAAGAACCAATTTCTTTTCTATACTTTGTTTCATATACATAACAGAGAATGGCAATCATCAAACACATTCTTTTGGATCACTAAACTCTGTTGTTATTGTACTCTTGGCGCTGCAAGTGGTCAGTTGCTCGACTTACATTTAGGAAAGAGGTTGGGAGCTTACTTAACATTTTTACTAACACTTTTACTAAGTAGAGTACATAACGCTGATTGAATCCGTCAAATTTATTTACGGAAAAAATAATTCATTTTTGATGGTTCAAGTGGCTTATAAATGGATCAAGAAATATAATATAATTAACATGACCGTCCAGTATGTTGTGCAGAGCTGCTTAGTATATTCAGTAAATGTTATAATGTAATTCAGATTAAATATTATGATCGATTTCATTTAAATTATTAATTTAAAATTTTAATAATTCAGAACATAAGACAATTGCTACATTTCAATTGAACTCTTTAGTGTTAGTTCACACTTGATGTATGTTGTCTTATATTGTGAATTACTAAATTTTAGATTAATAATCTAAATCAAATTTGATTTAGTAAATAGGTAAAATATCATGATTTTAAATAAAATTTAATTTGAATAATCAATTTTATATTTAATTTTTTTAAGGATTATTTCTATTAAGACACTCTCGATTATAACTTTTTTCGCAGCTAATTCTAAATTATAAATTTATCAATTTTAAATTTATTTTAATTTATTAATCTAGTCTCTTTTTCATTATATTCTAGTCTTCGAATTTATTTTGTTAAATTTCATCCAATTGTTAAGTTAATTTTTTAATAATTATAAGATATTATTTTTAAACTTAATTATTTAATATAATAAATAAATTTAAAAACTAAAAAAAGTGAGAATATAAATATTGTTTAATGATGCTTTTTTAATAATACGGAATGACTTGATCAAGTTATTATTTTTTTAATTTTTAAAGTTTTCTAAAAGAAAAGAATATAATTATTCTTTTATAATTAATAAAAATAAATTTAACAAAATTTTGGATAAAATTTATTAAAAGAACTTGATTGATAAATCAGTGGATTAAAATTGGTTCTTATATTATGTTATATTATATAGAACTCTGAACATAACCGTTTTTTTTCAATATAAGAATCACTTACAACATAAGGTTGAAACCAAGCCCTAATTTGAGACTTTCTTCGAAGAATTAATGAACTGAGCTCTTAATTTGTTATATTCATCTAATTATCTGACTAACTTTATTCGACGGAATTTTTCTTTTTGGATTTAATCCGGTGGTCGTTTACTAAAGCATCATTTGGCGTGTGGCTCCGTTGGAATCCGCATCAGTGGGGCCAAAGGACTCGGTCCCACATAGCAACGGTCAACTGATAAATCGGGCGCGTGCCAATTTGTTCGGGTCATCCAAAACATTAATTAAACTAAAAAGAAAAAAAAAAAGGAAGAAGGAAACGTCATCGGACCCCTTCGTCTCTCAAAAGGAAACATTCGAATCCTTCGTTGGGTTCTCCCGCACTCCTCCAACGCGCCATGGAGAACTTGATCTCGTTGGTGAACAACATCCAGAGGGCATGCACGGCGCTTGGAGACCACGGCGAGGAGAGCGCCCTGCCAACCCTTTGGGATTCACTGCCGGCGATCGCCGTCGTCGGAGGACAGGTCTCTTTCTACATATCTCCGTTGATTCTTAAAATGATGCAAGATGCTTGTTCGTCTTCTTCTGATTCAGCGAGTTATATATGGTGATTTCCGGTCTGCATTCATGTCGATGAGACGGTTGGTGTCGTTGGAATTTAGGGTTCGTGAGTTCGTCAGTTGGGTAATTTTTCTGTTAAGTGTTTAATTTATGCTGCTTTAAGCTCTTCAGCTACATGGGAATAAAATGTAGCTACACTTACTTTTGCTCATGGAATGTGGTCCAATTATATATAATATTTTTCATTTCGAGATGGTTGATGACAAGTTGGTGTGTTTGTTCTTGTGACTCCTCTTTGTCGGACAAAGAATTTTGCGTTCTTTATGCGTTCTTGTGTTAAGAGATTGTGAATTGAGTCTCTAAAGTTTTTGTTTTTTTTCCCAAAAAACTTTTAAGTAGCAGCCGAATTATATATGTTGCTTCATTTTAGTGGTTCTCCAGTACAAATTACTTTTAGAGAAGTCAGATTTTGTCAGAGGTTTACGGATTTCATAAGCCTGATCTTATGGATCCAATTGTCAAACTTTTATCTAAAGAGGAAGAGTCACACTATGACGGTAACGTATTGTCTTCTGTATAATGAATATTTTTCGTTTAGATCCATTGATCCATGTTCTCTGAAATCATTGCAAGTTAAATCATACAAGATTATGGAATCAGTGCACTAGAACTTTCCATATGGAACATTTTATTTGAACACAATTTATGCTGCAGAGTTCTGGCAAATCTTCAGTTCTGGAAAGCGTAGTTGGGAAGGACTTCTTGCCAAGGGGTTCAGGTACTTTCAAACTCCATGCCCTGTATTGGGTTTCAAAAATAGTAGCTTGGCACTGTTCCTAGCCTTGGTTCATTGATTGTTATTTCTATTTTTAGGATGCAAGTCTTGATCTGTCGTTCTTTTCTGTTTCCATAGGAATTGTCACTAGACGTCCACTTGTGCTGCAGCTCCATAGGATCGAAGAAGGAAAAGAATATGCTGAGTTCATGCATCTTCCAAGGAAGAAGTTCACAGATTTTGGTAATATTATCACCCTACGATTTTGATACTGTTAGTAGCATATTGTGTGACCACTTTTTATGTGATTATTCCATGCACTTGAAAAAAAAAATTCTGAAAGATAGCCTTTTGGAGAAAACATGAGCATTCCACTATTCTCTGATTGTCTACTTAGCATCATTCATTTCATTCAAATATTAGTATGTTAAATGGATCCGGTTAATTAAAAATATCGTCCGAGTCCCGAAAGATTTGTTTATCGATGTCATTGAGATTTTTTGCGGATTATGGTTATTGAGTAATAAAATGATAAAAAATTTGAGGAAGAAATATCCATGTTATGTTGATATGTTATGTCAATATTATACCATCCAATGTTATGATTCGAAATAGTGTTTGAATTTTAAACATTTAGAAACATGTATATTTTACAGAGAGTAAAATATTGATTATTTGTTTCTTATGCAAGTTACATGTGGTACACTTTAGATCTCTCACATCATTTTATGGTCAGCTGGTGACAATCTTAGATATAAGTCATCAGGCAGAAGTTTCTTTCACTACTTTTTCCTTGAGACTGATAATTATATAAGCTTATGCCACTAAGTTAATGACTGTTTTGATTCTTCAATAAATCAATGTTGCTTTCTACAAGTTTGCGCATAATTGTGTCTTTGCAGTCAAAATGCTATCACTTCTAATGGTAACTCCCTTACTAATTGAAATACTAACTCTTCCAATGCAGCACTTGTCAGACAGGAGATTTCAGATGAAACTGATAGAGAAACTGGCCGTTCGAAGCATATCTCCCCTGTTCCAATTCATCTGAGTATATACTCTCCAAATGGTGAGCCGAAACATGATTCTATATCGTGTTACCTCTCAGATTTTATTTACGTCATATATCCTTCCTTGAAAATATGAACTTGTATGTCCATATGCATAACACAATATTACCAGGTTATCTGTTACATGTGCTCATATGCAATATGTACATCCAGTAAAAGAATTGCTTTTAATACCTTTCTCTCCAATTCTTAAAGTTTCTCTTTGATCGTATAGTTTTGACAATGAAATCTTGCAGTTGTGAATCTGACGCTGGTTGATCTTCCTGGACTTACAAAGGTCGCTGTTGGTAAGTCCCTATTCCCTAATGCTTTTTTTCTTCTTATTACTGGAATCAAATTTCATCATTCTCAACATTTATCTGTGTACTATGTGATTATAGAGGGTCAACCTGACAGCATTGTGGCTGACATTGAGAATATGGTTCGTGCATACATTGAAAAGGTATTATTGAGGAGAATGATTTCCATGAACATGTATATATTCGTCAACTCAACTGTGACCTTGTACAAAATAAACACTCTCTACGATCACTTCAACATGATTATCATAATTCATAGTTGCTTTACTATTTTATTCTTCTTTGATCATTATTCTTTAATTATTCTCGTTTGACCCTTTTGAATTGTTTTAGTTTGTTGCCTGGCCTGACTTTGTTTACAATCAATAGAGGATATAAACATCATTTGACTTATTTCTTTGGATTTGCAGCCTAATTGCATAATTCTTGCAATTTCACCAGCCAATCAGGATCTTGCTACATCGGATGCAATTAAGATATCCCGTGAAGTGGATCCTAAGGGTACATACATGTTGGCAGTCCCCATAAGAATTTTGGATGATTCATATATACGAATTTCTGAGCGTGTATGTACTTGAAAATGATTTTTGGCAATAACTCACTGTTCAAGGAAACTGAGGTTATCTGTTAAGACATTATTGGTAATTATACACATAAAAGCTTAGGCAAAGAAATATGGATGTGGTAATCTTTTTAATATGCAATTTGGAAAATTATTCACATGAAAGAAATAATTGTTGTAAGAAACTAATGCTTTTATGTGTTCCCACTTCTCTAATAGTTCACAAAATTCGTGTAGTGTAAGAACCGGCCCACTTTGCTTTGCTGTCATTGCTTGTAGTACTACATCATACCCATGTAAGCCACAAGGCCATTTTCTGTGGTTTCGATGTTTGAATTCTGAAACCTGTTATGACAAGAACAAAGAATACTTTTTTCACTGAAACCGGATTCTATTTTCATCTGTCATGATACATATCATGTATACAAACTTTTCCACCGCATGCCACAAAGAAGTAGAAATTGACCAGATGCTAAATTTGGATTGTTTATGGAAGCCATCATATGTTTATTTGCTTTAAGATAAGTAACCTCCTAATTTCTCTAATGTGGATTGGTGTATGCAATGCAACTTTTTAATGTGTTATTGCTGGAACATCCATTCGCTGATGCTTCTGAATTCTTCGATGGTCAGATGCTTTCACCTTATGTTTATCAGCTTGTGTTGTGTTTTCTAATTAATAGATTTCCTACTACTATGATAATTGCAAACTTCTAAATGAGTTGATGTAATAACTCTATGGCTAGACTACTACTGACATATAGATATTTATGTCCAGGCTTATTTTTTACATGCTAAGCAATATATTCAACCTGATTAAGTCTATTGTTAACCTTATCTTTTTGGCAGAGAAATTTAAATTTCGGATTAATTGTAGCTCCTTACTGTCAATTTTGTTTGAATTTATCAAAAAAGAATCAGTGCTGATTTTTGTTTTTTCAGTTTTCATGAATTATCGTAGTACATTTTTTAAAACTTTTTGAGGGGTTATGTATTGTCTTAATGATGTTAGGATCCACCAAAAGTTCAGTCTCCCTTATTTTTGGGTGAATCACTCGATCTCTCCTTTGAACCTTAGGTGAGAGGACATTCGGAGTGCTGACCAAGATTGACCTTATGGACAAGGGTACTGATGCTGTTGATGTATGTTAATTTTACCTATTAAATCATCATCCCTGCATAGTTAATGTTTCATTTGCATCACTGCTTCTTTTTTTATTTTTCTTGCTTCATCAAGTTTTAATCATCCTAAAAAAAATTAAATTTCTTCCCAAAAGGTACACTGATCTTGCTACTTTCTTTGGTTCCATTTCTGGATAATATAGTCTTCTTTTCCTATTAATTGTAATTTGAATATCTCATAATAGTAATTATTACGGCAATGATTTACAGTACAGAAATCCCATTACTTTCTTAATACACTATTCTGTCGTCTGATCCTTATCTTGTTTGTCCTTCCTATCCATATTGGTGATCTGATTTGATATGAAAAATACCAATCTTTCCCTTTGACAAAACCAGAGATGGTATTAGTGAGGATTGAAGAAAGTCCTCATAACTGTTTTGATTTTATGTGGCCAATCTAGCGTGTGATAGTTTCAAGTTTTAGTTAAGTTTTTTGTGTAGTTTTCTTTTTCTCATGATTAATTGCAGTTAATTTGTTCTTCTCGCAACTTGTTTTAATTTTCTACAGTTGTTCTTTTCTTTTTATTTTGATGTTTCCCTTTGTGATTTCTCATTGATATTATGATTGTTTCAATAATTAAGCTTAAGCAATATCTTTTCATATTGATGACCTATATATTTTTGCTGTATACTTCCAGCTTCGTTTTGCTAATTATTTACTTGCTCATTTCTTTAGTGTTCCCACCATTTGACCATTTATGTGTTTGTGCTTTAGATCTTGGAAGGAAAATCTTATCGGCTCCAGTTTCCATGGATTGGTGTTGTTAATCGTTCCCAAGCTGATATTAACAAGAACGTTGACATGATTGCTGCTAGACGTAGAGAGCGTGAGTATTTTGAGACTGCACCTGAATACAAGCATCTTTGCAGTAGAATGGGATCTGAGCATCTAGGAAAGGTGCTCTCAAAGGTATAACATTTCCTTGTACATACTCTTCCATTTTTCAATTAACCTTTTTGAGATCAAGCAAGGCTATGAGTTGCTGTTCTGGTCTCTGATTTACTACTCAGTTAGCATTTCTAATGACCATGTTGTTTGCAGCATTTAGAACAAGTAATTAAGTCTCGAATTCCTGGAATACAATCTCTTATTAATAAGACTATTGCTGAGCTTGAAGCTGAACTAAATCGCTTGGGGAAACCGATTGCTACAGATGCTGGAGTAAGTCTGTATTTGTTTGAGTTTTTTTTACAACTGCGCATTAATAGCCTCAAAGTAACTGTGTTCCTCTATTTGAAAACTTCAGCAAATTGGTTTTTTCTGTAAAAGAACATTATACTTTTTTTTATTAATAGCCTAAATGTCCCCCTCAAAAGTAGCCTTAATGCATCATTTACTCCTTTTATTTCACTATCATTTAATGCTATTTTTTTCAACTGTAAATTGAGATTCCTCTCTATTAATGACAATACATTGAGGAGTTACAAGCAAGATTGTTAAGACCAGGATCATAAACAAAACAATAAGGGAGTTCACAGATCAAGATCATGATATTAGATTAAGGATAGTAAGATCCTAGCTATGAATAAAAAAATATACTTCTAAAGATAAATGCTTCTAACAAATTTGACCATCTCAACTCTTAAATCATTACTAAATAGGTCGAAGAAGTTTAGATGTCAAAATATAGAAATAGAACAATCATAAACAATAATAAAAAAGCAGATTCATATTAATGTCACGAACATGAAATCATCATTATTCATCATATGAGATCGATAAGAACAGATCTCGAGGTCCCTACTATGATGTTACCATTTATATCCTCCGAGTTAAATTTGGATCGGTTAGGGACTTGAGAATCGTAAGATCTTAAGATCTCAATCAAGATCTCTTGGGGTCCAAGTGGAGTAATTTTTGTGCAATGTCCTCCGACTTAACCTTGTTCTCATTATGGTCCTTCAACTTCGTTTTGTAACAAAATAGTCCATTAACTTTAAATTTATAGCAAAAGTGTCCCTCAAACCTATTATGAATGCCGGTTTCCTGGTTTCTTTGATGACACAGCATCCATATGACCATCCTAACAATAGAATTACCTATTTTAAAAATAATATTACCATAATATAATATATTATAATATAATATAATACATCATTTAATAATTTTGAAAAATAAAGAAATTGGGAGTCATGTCATCATGGGTGACTGCTGCAATAAAGGGGAAGGGTCGCCCCGCCCACCTCCCACTCTCCCCTAGGATGGGATGTATCTGGGCATGCACAACTCCTATCCCATCTGCCGGTTCCTAATGCCGGCTAGGACAGAGGGGAGGTGCAAAAGGATGCCGACAACGATTATCCGGTGGAGGAAGAAGGCAAGGAGGAGGAGGTCGGCTAAGAGAGAAGGGGCACGAGGATGAGGTGTCTGAGTTACCGTCATTTACGGGCGAGCAGAGGTGCAGTTCAAGAGATTACCAACAACATGAAAATTTTCATGAGCGACTTCTTTGCTAATTTTTTTCTCTTTTCTTCTTTTTCCTGCATGGAGTTGTTCTTTATTCTTGCAATGTTTGTGAGATTTTTTGTACAATGAGATTGCTTAACTACTAAGTAAAATTATGTGGCCACAGTTCTTGGTCAGTTGCAGAAAAAAGTAAATTGATAATACCATATGTGCAATTTTCATTGCTTGTCTTTTTTGCTGTCAAGAACGGGGTGGTGTTTCAGATTTGTGTTTGTTTTGAATCATGCATACAGTCCAAAACTCCAAATGGATGAGGCTGAAGAGGATAAACATCATGTATATGATCAAATGGAAAACAAGCGGAAAGTTGAATACATGGAAGACAAATTTATTTTCTTTCAAGTGCTCTGCATCATTAGTCTCAATGCAGTAGTTCTTTTTAGATGTGCAACCTATATTCCTTTCATGCCATTCTGGTTGTTTTCTTCAGTTTTGGTTCAAATTTAATTCATAAGAGGTGCACTCTTACATGTGAGACGATGCATCTTTCTACTCCAGTGCATTGCAGGTGGCCAAGCGACTTTCCTGGAAGCAATTGCCGTGGGGGGCTAGTTTCTTGATAAAGAAGTAATCTTGAGACGACGAGGAAGAACTCGGCCTTGAACCCCAATTGTTTTCTGCGAGCATCTTCTACACCTTCAGAACAATCTACAAGTACTTCGTCCATGCTTTAATGCAGAGAGCTGTATTGCCCTGGTGTATCAATCCCGCCGAGAACAGTCGGCCATGGAAAACTTAGTATTCCATCAAGTTATTTTATTGATTATATTATAATACTTTTACAAAATAGTTATTACGATCTTAGGATGCTACATCAACAAACTAACCGGAAAACTTGTATTTATAGGTTTCCAGGACCTTTTTGTTAAAACTTTCAAGTTGGGGGACCATATTGTTACAAAAACGAAGTTAGGGGATCGAAACAGGAATAAGGCTAAGTTGGGGCACTTTACATGAAAATTACTCTGTCCAAGTGTTATGAAGTTGAGAGGCTCAAGTGTTATTAAATTAGCACGCGGTATCTCTCCAAGAGCTTATCTCTTGGTACACAAGTATATTATTGCCTATATTGGTGCATATGTATGCTTCTCTTGCCACCCGAAAAATTTCTGGTGTTAGGTTATAGTCATCACGACTAAAGATCATGAAATTCAGTTCTATTTATACTTAAGAGATTCATATTATCTGAATGCTTGGAAATAAGGGACACGTGCCATGTTCTTTTTGTTACTTTAGAAAAAAAGACTCTTACATATCCACTTTTGTAATGTACTTTCAATTTACTGTAACACATCTAATGAATCAAGTTTAATTGTGTGCAGGGAAAATTATATGCAATTATGGAAATTTGCCGGATGTTTGATCAAACATACAAGGAACACCTTGATGGAGTGTATGTATCCTTTGTTTTAGTGAATTGTATTTTAGCATTACATCATTCCTATTTTTTGTGAATTTCTATACATGTATGCTTATTGTGTATTTTAGCTTCAAATTATTTTAATAGAATGCTTTATAGTTTTTTACTTTTCTTTATGCTTAAAATATTTTTCATTGCACACATTATGTTGGAATTTGCATATCATGCCATATTTATTTGGTATCATTATTACTTGTGCTCTTCAAATGAACATAGATTATTTTCTGTTTTTGAAATAATGGAAAAGGTAATTAAAGTGAAAAGGAACTGCTTTTGTTTTAAATTTTATCTTTCGAAGTCTCTCTAACTGACAGTAATTATAAATGCAAATTGAAATTCCATGCCAACACATATTATTGTGCAAGTTACCAAGTATGATCCAAATGTCTTTTCAATGGTACCTAAATCTCAAAAAATGAATAACTGTAGTTACATGATATGGCTTCCTTTAAAGTATTATCACTATCAATATGTAGTAAAGGTCTATATGGGTCATGAGGACTGCAGATAAATAAAAGAATGCTTATCTTACCTTAAAAATATGATCACTTGATGCTGGTGGAAAACTGCTTTTAGAGAAGAACTGCTAAAGGAATTTCTAGCAAAACATCAACACTCTAAAGGATATCTTATTTGAATCATCAATACTTTGCAATTTTGAAAAGGCGACCAGGTGGTGAAAAGATCTATAATGTTTTTGACAACCAACTTCCTGCGGCTATGAAACGGTTACAATTTGACAAGCATCTATCTATGGAGAATGTAAGAAAACTCATCACTGAAGCTGATGGATATCAACCTCACCTTATAGCCCCTGAGCAAGGATACCGACGTCTTATTGAATCTTCTTTGGTTTCCATTAGGGGCCCAGCTGAGGCAGCTGTTGACGCGGTAAGTAGTTGATAAGTTACTGTGAGTTTATAATATTTTAATTTCTGCGCTAATTTATTAAATGGAGTTTCTTGCTTGGATTTATATTCTGATATTTCTTGCACAATGCCATATTGGTTAAGGTAGTTGGGCTTTTAATTCTGTCAACTTTGATGGTGGCTATGGTACATTGGATTTACTCCAGCAGAACTTGAGGTCCTTTGATGAAAATATGGTGGTCTAACATTGTGTTCTAATTAAAATTGATGACTGACACAAGGTCATTCCTCTGAAAAAATCATTGCGACTTAATGCAATGTTCATCAAGTTTTTACTATTAAAATGGCATGAATAGCTTTGACATGATAAATTATATATACAATGCAACATAGAAGCATCCTTTAATGATAACACAAAGCTCTCTAACATTTCGATCAAATGTTTGTCTTATTTTCTTGTATGAACTTTGTCAACAATGTTTACTATTTTCTAGCTTGCCATCAAATATCCAAGTCCAAACTCCCATTCTCAAAGGACCGGGACATTGTTTATCTTTATTGGGCATCTCATAGTTAGACAGGGTGTGTTCACTGAGATTCCTTGACTGGAAATATTTTGACCATTAATTAGAGTAGTCACTAGCTATGATATTGAAGAGCTCACTGCATGAGTTGTTCTAGATTCATCAACCCTATGATTTTTCTAATATTATTAAGAAACCACTGGCTTCCATAATTGCTGTTTTAAATACATAAACTCGGTCTATTCTTTAGCACTTTGATCAGGATATTTAAATTTTTTTATTCCCTTTCTTTTCCCCACATGATTATGATGTATATAGTCAGAAATTTCGATTGTTTAGATGTTTGATTATGTCCATTATGATGAAATCATATCGTTTTGTGGACTAAACATTCTGGATACATGGATTTATTTTATTCTCTTCGTTTTCCCAATGAAAATCATATTCTTTACGATTTCTCTCAGGTTCATGCTATACTGAAAGAGCTAGCTAACAAGGCTATAAGTGAGACTCATGTAAGTCTCTTTTCCATTAACTAAATGCACTCGGTACGTTTCATCATGCTTGAGATTGGCTTCCATGGTTTGGTCCTCAGAGACTTCTATTCAATCTTGCTGATCCTTAACTTTGAGTCTTTAGTGTGATTTAAAAAAGGCAGGAATACAACAGATGGACCGAAGCAGACGGGTGATGACTAACATTTGCATATTAACTAATATCTACTTACAAATATTGTTGTCATTGTGATTGGTTAGAATCACACATTTATCACATTTCTCAATTGAAAGTCTATGCTGCACGTTGCAGTTTTAAGTATTTTAACTATATGCAAATTAACTTTTTCTGAGATTTTATGTGCTTTTTTAGAAAATATTTGAATGTTTGCTTATCATTAATGGCTCTGTGTGATTATCCTTTCATCTGATATCCTTTTGAGTAGTATTTATGCTCTTAGATTATTATGCACCACTTGTTCCTAACTTGACATAAAGGTTAAGTTGTTCCTTTGATATCCATGGGTTTCAAAGTATGGAAACAGCCTCTATACATATACTCCATCCCCCTACCTTCTCTGTCCATATATATATACAGAAGATTATTCGCTAAGATATCACAAATTATTGAATGATTGACATTGCCATATATGATGTTTATTAACTTTGCAAAGAAAGTAGTGTCTAATTTTTAATCTGAATTGTCATCTTTCTAGATATTTGCATCTTTTTCAGTTGTCATTTCATAAGTAGTGTTATAATTAATTTTCTGCAGGAGCTGAAACAGTACCCAACATTGCGGGTAGAAGTTGGAAAGGCAGCTGTTGAATCATTGGAGAGAATGAGGGAGGAGAGCAAGAAAGCAACCATTAAGTTAGTTGACATGGAATGCAGCTATCTTACTGTAGATTTTTTCCGGAAGCTTCCTCAAGATGTTGAGAAGGGTGGTAATCCAACACATTCTCTTTTCGATAGATACAATGATTCATATCTTCGACGAATAGGTCAGTTGGTTTTCTCCAATTTTTTATCAATATCTTAGCAAACATAATACTTGAATTATCTTATCCACTGGTTTATATTTGAATGAGTCATCATGATGCAACTAAGGGAATCATGACCATCAATATATTTTGCTAGGAAAACACTACAAGAAAAACAGCCCATTCTGACGGATTTTCTGACGGATTTTGACAGAAAATCCGTCAGAAATGGCCTTTCTGACGGAATTTCCGTCCAATTTAAACGGTCAGAAAAAATCTCGTTGGTAATAATTTTCTGACGGGTTTCGTACCCGTCAGAAATTTTTGACGGAATTTCTGAGGGGCCTTGGGCCCCTCAGAATTTCTGACGAGCGTATAGACCCCTCAGAAATTCTAAGGGGCCTTGGGCCCCTCAGAAATTCTGAGGGGCTATTTTAGCCCCTCAGAAATCTGAGGGAATATTCGGCCCCTCAGAAATTTTGAGGGGCCCAATATTCCGTCAGAAAATTTTAAATATTTAAAAATAATAATAATTTACAAAAAAAGTTCATAATAATTAAAATGTACTACATATTTCGTTCCAAATATTTAAATTACATATTATCATTGTCATCGGGATCTTC
>LTAE01000848.1:28918-67072 GCA_001647135.1 Pontederia paniculata
CCCGTGATTGGTCACGGGGTAAAGTTCACGGGTGGCGACGTCAAGGGGTAAAGTTCACCGGTGAGTCGCCACCCGTGAACTTTACCCCGTGACCAGACACGGGGGTAGAGTTCTAACGGGTTCTTTGACCCGTCAGAAATTTTCTGTCGGGCTGACGGCCCCGTCAGAACCCGTCAGAAATTTCTGACGGGTTACATCACCCGTTAGAAAATTTTTTGACGGGTTATTTAGCCCCTCAGAAATTCTGAGGGGTTATTGTTCCCGTCAGAAATTTCTGAGGGGTAGTTATTCCCTCAGAAAATCGGTAAGTATTTCTGAGGGAATTTATTCCGTCAGAAATTTCGGTAAGAAAATAGGAGTTTTCTTGTAGTGAAAGGCACTTTGTTCTGTGTTCTCCAGTGCTGGTTATATGTGAATGGAAGTTGTATGCTAGTTTGAGGGACTTCATCTGTGAATATTTTGGTGCATACTAAGTCACAGTGAAGTGATGCAATTTCATCACTCCTTTTAAATATAAGGAGACAATGCACTTTTTTCTTCTTTGAATCATGTTCCTTTAAAGATATAAAGTGCAGTCTGACTATCCTATTTATTTCCTTGATAGGAACTACTGTTTTGGCGTATGTCAATATGGTATGTGCAAACTTGCGAAATTCCATTCCGAAGTCTGTCGTCTATTGTCAAGTACGTGAGGCCAAGCGCTCTTTGCTTGATCATTTCTTCGCTGAGTTGGGAAAGAAAGAGGTGAGGATGTTCACAGGATTAAGATAGCCAACACTTGTGTAGTTCAAAACTTTGTTGTTATCGATTCCTTAGAATAGAAGGTTCCATAATTTGATTATCTGGTTGATGAATTATTGCAATATAAGTTTTTGGATTGTCCATTATGCTTAACTATCATAAAACTAGCATTTCCTCAAATAAGGATTCACACTGATTAACGTTACAAGTTCTTATCAATTATGAATATGCATCATCAGCATGCTTACATGTATATTTATCTTGAACATTGCATTGTTAGTAAGCAATGCTTATTCTTGAGTTTTGAATCTGTTGAAAATTCCTGATGTATAATATGGCTTCTCTTTGCCAAAACCAGAATATGGCTTCTGGTTCTCCTTCTTTGTTGTTGTTTTACCTAACTATTTATTTTAAATACTGTGCAATTTTCCCTTATTCTCCACCATATAAACAGACAAATTGATTCTAATAATTGTAGTTCTTTTATGTGCATGCTTCCTAGTATTAACTTTTCTAAAACTTCCATGTGCAGTCTAAGCAGTTAGGATCACTGTTGGATGAGGACCCAGCAATTATGGAACGAAGAACTGCCATTGCAAAGCGTTTAGAATTGTACAGGAGTGCCCAAGCTGAGATTGATGCAGTGGCCTGGGCAAAATAGATGGAAACTGAGACTTCATCATTCCTTTTTCTTGTACTTGTGGTCATTTGTTGGCATGACTACACCTTACAGGATTAAGCTTGATGTGCCTTTTATATGAGATTTCTTTTGTTTTTTTCCCAGGCACGTAGCATATTTCGATGTTAAGAAAGATGTCATCTGAGCATCATCTCTTGTACTAGCAATTATGTGTTATCATAATTAGCTAAAGGCCATTTACATGGAACTTCAGTCAATGTATCAGTGCATCATGCACAGTACTTCCCAACAGTAAATAGTACGGGATTCAAAAATAAATTCTGTCGAATTCCAGCAAGCGTGCATTTGAATTAAAATTTTATTTTGGGTATTTTATAGGAGGTTAAAATTGATGCCAGTAAAATTAAAAAGTTAACATCTTGAACTATCTACGTAATCTGTCATAAAAGTGAGTTTCAAAATATTTCTCCTTATATTTTTCCTTGTAGACCATTTCATACAATTATATTGTTGATGTCTGATGATCATACACTAACTTATATCTTGAGTTAATGACCGAATAAATCGTTAAAATGAACTACATGTTCCCAGTGTGACATTCCATTTACCTCGTCCACATTCTAATTATTGTAAATATTATTACTACGTAGTTCATCATTTTAATCGTAAATATCATAACCGATGACAGTATTCAAATAATAGTTAGACTATTAATTTAATAATTATAGTCTCTTTTAGTATGCAGTATTTTATGTATACAAGATACCTTTAGTTAGTGGTTAAAATGTTATTTCTCGTAAGTTTCAAGTTCGAGTATCTATATACGCAAAAATTTTATAATGAAGTACGATTTAAGATAATACAGGTAAGCCAGAATGAAGTGCGACAAATAAAAAAATATGTCAACTTGAACGCATGTCTTGACGCTCGCCGAAGCGCACGCGCAAAATGTCCCCCACTCTATGGTCCTATCGTGTCCTAAGACTTCTATTATTACTCAAAATTTACTCGAAGAGCTTATTGAAGTCTTCTCGCCTAGACGCTGCATATGATTGTGTCTCGCACAAATGTCCCGTCACGGGTGCAATTCGCTTTTCCTGTTTTATTAACTAGCAATTGCAGTACATTATCTATCCAAATCCGGTCCACAAATTAGCAACTATAACGGTTCAAAACAATCATATAAGCTGTTAAATGAAAAAAAAGAAACCTCTTCACTGCCGTTAACACTAACATACAACAGTTTATTTTTATCTTCAGACAGAATAATTAAGCAACAGTTGATGTAAATATCCGTAGTTAGGTTCGTAGTTTCCTTTGTTTTCCATAAGGAGACAATTGTAAGGCTGTCTAGAAACCACATCAATTCCCTGCTCATTATTAAGCGGGACCTCCTCAATTGCAGCTTCATCCATTGCCAAGCCTTCTTCACCTTCTCATCTCTCTCTCTCTCTCTCTCTCTCTCTCTCTCTCTCTCTCTCTGGTAGATGTTCCCTCTTTTCCATTCGTTAAAAGAGATTGCGTTGTGCTACGTAAGATGACCAGTATATTCGCTTGTGCCACTTTCAGGTACAAAGCTAACCAAATAATTGCAGCAATTCAAGAAAATGGCATCCCAAATGGAGGACTTTAAGCACTCTGGACCTCTTCATCTGTCATTTGTAGATTGGTAAGGAGCTCATCTACTTGCAGGACACTAAATGTATGCCAAGGCTGGAAACAGCTTGTATCCGTAGCTATTTACGATCATATGCTGCTACTTTGTGCAGGAGTTGCCTGGAACACCGGAGATCAGTGGCAGCTTGTTTGGTTCAAGGCGCGTACATTCTCGAGCGCGATCGACAGCAAAGCCGCGAAGGATCTGACGCCCTGGCCGCCGGGTGGTGGGAGAGCTTCCATTTCAAGCTCATCGATAAGCTCGTCGACAAAGTCGATTCTTCCATATTTGGCGCCATATACGAAATTGCACATCCTGAGGACGCATCAGGCAGTACTGTGACATTTCTGAACACTTCAGGAAACGCTCCAAGGTTCGTGCTCGCATTCCGCGGCACGATCCCGAAGAAGAAATCCATCTCCCGCGACGCCAAGTTGGATCTCTGCATCATGAAGAACGGCCTGCACCGCACGTCCCGATTCGAAAACGCCATGAAGTCCGCTTCGAGCCTCGTCGCGGACGCCGGTTGCGAGAACGTTTGGATAGCTGGCCATTCGCTGGGGGCGGCAATCGCGACGCTGACAGGGAAGAATCTGGCCAAGGAAGGCATCAACGTGGCAACGTTCCTGTTCAACCCACCCTTCTTCGCGGCGCCCATCGAGAGGATCAAAAGCGAGAAGTTTAAGGAGCGGGTACGCATCGCCAACGGCTACATCACCGCCGGGATCGCCATGGCCATGAAAGGTCAGCACCGGGCGTCCGAGTCCTTCACCAAGGTGTCGTCGTGGGTTCCTCACGTGTTCGTGAACCCAGCTGACCACATCTGCTCAGCTTACATCGGCTACTTCGAGCTCCGGCAGAAGATGGAAAAGATCGGCGCAGTTAAAGTGGGGAGGTTGGCGACGCAGAGCTCTGTGAGGGACCTGCTCCTGAGTGCCTTCGGCGGGGACTCCAATCCTCAGCACCTTCTTCCATCGGCGAATCTGACAGTGAACTGTAGCCCTGCTTATAAGAGCTTCATGCGTGCACATGGAATCCATCAATGGTGGAATCCACACCAAGACATGCGCTCGCGGGAGTACCTATACTGTTTGGCATATGAAGCAAAGGAGGATAACAGTACTGCAACTGATACCGCAGATGATGAAGGACAATGAATGTTCCTTTCACTGTGCAGAACTGCAAGATAAGAAGATCATCTTCTGACTTGTAAAATTCCACGACACAAAAGCTACGACTAGAGATGGACTATCATACATGCTCGCTTATTTCTGATCAACCCGAACTTATTCGTGTCAAAAACACTTCTCCATCAGCTCATCCTGGCTCAACACACTTTCGATAGTGTTTAGCGCTAGACTGCTAGACTAGATTCTGATGCAGAATTAGCAAATGAAAAAACCGAAGAAGAGAAAAAAAATATAATTTTGGGGGACAACGAATTTATGCTGCTTTTGAGGTTTTCTTCATATTTATAGGATCTGTTCTAACACAGAATCTTGGATACAATTTGAATTGGTCTTATCATAAACAGAGAAAAGATAAACGAGAAAAAAATAATGGAGAAACAGAAAATAAAAAAATATTGCACAGAATTATTGTCTAAGAGTGTCAGTCTAAGTCATACTGGGCCAACGGTTATTTTTTCTTACTTTTTTAAAGTTAGTATTTTAATCACTTTTAAATTTATATAATAATATATAAGAGTAAAACAATAAATAAATACATAATTAATTATATAAATCTATATCCGAGTAACACTATAAATTTATAAGTGTATAATATCATAATTTATAATTCGTTCATTTTTATATAAAACATTGATATAAGTTATAAACTTAACTTATAGTCTTTGTAGTTTATTGTTTAATAACTTATATTTATAGTTTTATATTCTTATCATCTTTTAGTCTTATAAGTTATAACTTATATACTAGTATTATACTAATATGTTATTATATATAATGATATGATATATTATATATAGTTATATAATATATATACTATATAGTAAAATAGTAATCAATAGTTTTAACATCAAGATTTATGAGGTTCATCAAAAAGTTAGCCTACGCCCACGGGAGTTAGCTTGCATGTTCACTATAAAATAAATAGATTACAAAAATTAATAAAAAAAAGTACAATAGTAAAATCATTCATTAGTCACCATCAAGTACAAAAGCCTTCACTTTCATCATAATATGACAATATAGATTCTTGAGATTGTATTCTATCATCGACATACCAATCATTCAAGTCTCCATTGATTGAGTATTCATTTTGTTCATTCTTTCATCCAGTGCTCGAGAATATGTAGACAAACATTGTTTGGATGCTATTATAGGCATTGGAATAGTTAAAAGATTCCTAGCTAGCAAAGAACACATTATATGTATGACTATTTAATATCCATCAGCTCAAAATATCAATATCTTGATCACATTCATTTGGACGAGATAATTAGTCATGTAATTTTTTAAAGCATTTGCCCTACTACTCCCCCGATAGAAGAAAGGAATCGATATAATGAGTTATTAGATTTAGACAGTATTCGGGATCGTGATGAAGAAGATGCTTAAGGTCTACATATGCCAAATTTTGCGTCATAGATATCATATATTTTCATAATCAAAATTTGGATTAGTAAATTTATCAACTTTTAAATCAAGATGACTTCGAATATAATCATCAAAAAAAGTATCTAAGATCTATCATATATCATTTAAGACCAGAACTCGTATATCTTGGATCCATCATCAATGCTAAAATTCTTGCAAAAGGTAATTGAGCCCAATAATCTAAAAAAATAATTTTCATATTCTAAATTTTTGTAGCAAACTCGATAAATTACAATTCTCTTAAAAAAAGTTATTATTTTATTAAGTTGATTAATTAATAAATATGAAGTGGGTAAGTAAACAATAGAAAAATCTATAGTGGCATTATAAAAAAAACTCCAGTATTTCCATAATTGCCTAAGCATTTTCCCAATAGACATCGATCGCTAATCTCAGATGTCGAACTTCGCATTAAAATCGAGATAATGATCAATTGCTTGTTTATATGGAATGCAATTTTTAAGCATATCATATGTTTTGTTCTATCATGTACTAATATTTGTGTTTGATTTTTTAAAACTTAAAATTATAATACTGATAAATATCTTTATATTAGTATCTTCTAGGTTCAAAATGAGATATACTATTTATTATTACTTTAATAATATCAACTACCTCAATAACTTCTTCTAACTTGCATTAACAAATAAGTTAAAAACATGACGTACATCTTTGATGGAAAAGATATTTATTTAACGAGGATTTAACATTTTGATTAATAACCGTGCAACAACATTATTAGCACGTACATTATCAAATGTAAGACATAATACTTTATATTTAAGACAATATTCATAAATTGTTTGTTCGATAATTGTTGCAATTTGTAAACCATTATGAGGATGCTCAATTGGTAAGTGGACTTATTCTTTTTTGTAATACCCAACTTATATCAATTCAATGTACAATAACACACAAAAATTTATCACCATAAAGAAGTTCATATATTACTAGTTAAACTAAATATGCATTTAGGATCCATAAAGAAATAACTAATTTATTTTTTTCTTACGTAATATTTTAATTGTGTCTAATAATTTTTCTGTTAGTATTTTTTTAAAGCAATATTAAAATTAGAAAGAATACGGATAATTAACATTTGTAGTCAAATTAGCCATATAACTAGTTGGAGTAGTTGGAGACTATTGTAATGGATATTTTATGTGTCCAGATGATTGAATAGGATGTCTAGGCGCCACTATACCATTACCATATGATCCATATGGCTTATGTGACCCATAAGAATATCCATGTTGAAATGGATCTATTTTTTAAATAATGTTAATAATTAATGTTGATTTATGCAATGTAATAAAAATAAATAGTAATTTAAAATATTAATATATTACTATATTAATAATTAATAAAATAGTAAATATATAAATATATTTATATGAATAATAGAATATTTCGAATGATTCTTCACTTCTTTTGTAAAAGAAGTATTTTAAATCATGCAAAAAACAAATTATAAATTATTAGTTACTCGAACATAGTAAAATATATAAATATTTAAAAGGATAACTAATTAAATATACTTATGAATATACCAAAATTAATAACTTTGGGAGTTTAATTATGAAGAAAAGAATTGAGAACTGAGAAGAAAGTATAGTGAGAAAGGTTGAGACTTGAAACTTGATAGTGATGGATTGAAGTTGTTTGTGTGATGAATGAAATAATGGCTAGGGCTAAGAGACTTTTTATAAAGGCAAAGATATTTTTTTCACTAGTTGTGTTGGGTCTGGCACCGCCCAGTCCAATCATGATAACACGACAACACACATGGTATGATGTCACATCAAACTTTTGTGTGGCGCTCTTACACCACGCAGTGTGCTGGCAGCATGACAAAGGCATGTTGCTCGATTGTTGAGTGACGTGACAACACGAACGTGATGTCGTGTCCCTCAATGCTATCACTGTAAACCACCAAAAGATCGCTCCAAATGCTTATTCAGATGTCTATTGTAGACGTTACACACGCTTAATTATTTTCTTACTTTGACATCACTTTTGACCCTTTTGCGACATCATAGACACTTGTGCAGAAATTTAAAACTAAATATAAAACTCTTTCATTTTGCGGAAGTCTTGAATTAAAATAAAGACACTGAGTCACATAATCCAACATGAACTAAACTCAGTATCCAAAAGACTAACTATTACATCATTATTTATTATTAAACTAGACTCAGTCCATGCCATGTGCAATATATGTTGTCGTCATGAATCTCCTCGTTGTCCACGCCATCATAATCATCTAAGTTTAGTTATCTTCAAGGCGATCTCCCGTGAGCTAACGCTCAATATGTAAGGCTCAATAAGGTGAATAAAGATAAAAGAAAGATAAACTATGCTGAAAAACTTTTGCATGTAAAGGCATATCATAGAGCATAACATATGAGTAAAAATATTTATGGCCTCAATCCCATTGGATAGCTTTGCTTCAACACATCTTTCTTTATCTTTGTGTCTTCATTTTGCTTAAATATTTATTGTTCTATATTTTCTTTTCTTTGATTTCATCTTTGCATCTTTGTTTTTCTTTCTTTTATTCATTCATTCATATTTCTTTCTTTCATCTTTACTTCTTTGACTTTTCTTTTTTATTTAGAAGTTAGCTTTTAACTTTCATCTTTGATCTTTTGATTATGTGGAAAGCTCTTCATCTCTTTAAGAAAACATCATGATACTTTTATGTATTTTCATTAATGACTGTACACACCACGACGATCCACTTTTTGTGAGGCAAAATTCTCTTTTGGTGGAATTTTTTGATTCGTTGCACAGTGTGGAGTCATGTACAACATGTATTGTGTTGCCTTCAACTACACCCATTGTCTTACCTTTAGCTATCATTCTTTTCTTCCTTTCACAATCAACGGACATGAAGATCCACATCTTTTCCCTTGCTTCTTTTAATCTTTCTTTAGGATTTTAATTATCTTTAAATTTTTATTAACATTCATCACATATCAATACATAAAAATGTCATCTTCCTTATGAAAAATGATCTAAATCTACATTGTCAATTTGATCCGTTAGAACACCGCCCACATCAATGTGCCACACCGTCCATGTCCATCATAATTTGCTCATCGTCTCCTCTTCATTCTGTGCGGTCTATTTCTTAATTCGATGTGGTCTGTTTCGTGTGTGTGTGTGTGTGTGTGTGTGTGTGTGTGTGTGTGTGTCATCTACACTAATGTGTTAACGCGATCCATGCTCGACAATATGGCTTCTGTCAATTATTTCCTCTACGTCAGGTGCAATCCGCTTTGGATTTAAATGTGGCCAATTTTGCATGTTAATTTACATTATTTTAGACTTTTCTATGTCGAACCCGATTTGGTTCAGGTGACGGGTCACCTCTGTTGCTTGTTTTAACATGTATGATACGATTCAATGGAAACAACCAATTAGGGTTTCACATATTTGCCGCTAGGACACGATCCGAGTCCATGGGATCAAAGCCCGCACTGGCTTTAGGGTTTTTTCATGCTTCCGCCGGAACACAGCTTGTCTCCTAGAGGGAGATGGCCCACATCAGTGCAGTGTTTTCTCCAATGGGATGCGGCCCGTTTCGAAAGATGACACGATCAGCATGACGGTGCTAGGGTTTCCTTCAAGCGAGTTAACATGGCTTACGTCCGAGGACACAACGTATGTCCAACCGTTTGTTCATCCATTTTTATTATTTTAATCATTATTTTGGGTTACAGAAAAATATGAATTTTGCACAAAAAAACCTTAAGTAACAAAGGTGTACTTATAACTCATGGATTTTGCATTTTCTATCATATAAAGTTCATAAAACTTCATGGATAAATAGGGAGGAAGCATTATTCTTTTACTTGTCATGTATCAACTATTAAACTCAGTTAGAGGAATAATCTAAATCTCTCTACCAACCATAAGGATCCTCTTACATACCTTTTTGGCGTTTCTAAATTCTTATCTCGATCTTCGCTAGACTTTTACACGTTCTTCCTCTGTGTAGTCCTCCTTCATGTTTCTTCTACATAATTTCGTCAGTACGATGCCAAGAGAAAAAAGAAATAAAAGATAAATTATTTTTGTCTTAGCTTAGGCCTCCAGGGAAGAAGAGGAGAGAAGGTGAAGAGGGGAGAGAGAGAGTTCCAACGGCTGAGAAAAAAATATGAGGATTGAGAGTTTCTTCTCATGGCTTAAGAGTATTTATAGGAGTAATTTAGGATTTGAGTTGAAGTCGGATTTGAATTTTAAATCAGATTAAATCTCTGCCGTATGTTTGATGTGATGAAAATGGACGTCTATTTTGTCTCTTTTTTCGAAAATGGGGTGTTACAACCATCGCCCATTCAGAGAGATGCGAAAGCATGAACGTATTGTTGCTCGCTCCGTAGCAAGCAGCGGCGGTAGGCCTGCCAGAACGCCTAGACGTCCGGTCCTAAGGATGCAAGACACCGACCTATGGATCAAAAAGAAATAATAGTGTCGGGCATATGTCGTGCCGCGCCAAAAATTATTGGGCGGGCTGTGCCAGCATGCCTAGAAAGCGTGCACTCCATCTCTACAAGACATCGTAGAAGTAGTGGCATCATCATCTCATGCTATCAACAGTTTTCATGAGCGTCTTTTTTTTTTCCTCGCTCATGTTTAACTTTGATGCAAGAGACATGCAACTCGAGTTACCGATAAGTATTGAGTTTTAGTACATATATATGTTGGTGTTCATGTCAATAATTCCCAAATTCTGACAATACATATATGAACAATTTGTGGGGAAAAAAAGGAGAAACAATGCATTGATTTTGCGAAATCAAACACTATGTTGTTAATAAATATCAAATGTTTATCAGATGCTCACTGCATTTTTTTATGCAGGCATTGGCTAAATGAAACCCAGAATCAGAAGCAACATGACTACATGATTGGCACGAAAAGCACTAGCGCCACTTAATTTATTCCTCAGGGTCGACAGGATCCAAATTTGGTTGACATCAACGCCTGGTGGTGGTGGTTCTGGTCGTAGTGGTTGTAGAGCCGCTGTTGTCTCCGGCGCCAACCGCGTCCTTAACCGCATCGGCAGCTCCCTGGGCCATGCTCTTCACCTGCTCATCAGTCTACATATATACAAGCACGAAACGAAGAGAGAATAGAACATCATTGTCGGACGGTGCTTCAACTCAGGCAGGGTTGTAGACGGACACTATATAAATTAGTACCTGTTGGATGAACCCTCCAGCCTGCTCTTTGGCATTTTGGCAGACTTCAGATGCTCTGCCCATCAACTCATCCTTCTTCTCCTGGAGTTCATGCATCGAGCACCAAAGAATTAATGAACAGAAACTGTGACACCTAATCAGAAATGCAAACAGATTTGCCTGCTACTAGCTAGCAATCTGTTCATCATCGATCAACCAATCCTGATCCCAGTAAATATACTCCTTGCATGTTTCAGCTTCTAAATCCATATACTCACCTGAGCTTGGCCTGCGGCTTCGCCAGCTTTGTAACTCAAGCTGGATTGATCAGCCATGCTTCAACTCTTTCCGAGTAGGAGTAGAATGAGAGAGCAGCTTCACGAATCGAATTGCAAGTGAGAAAAAAAAAGATGAAATGGTGGTACTTAAAGAGTGAATTGCCAGGCATTTGGGTGGCATTGGAGTAGTCGTAGGTAAACGAATGCGCCATGCATCATTGTTATTTTTCACTCTTTGAGAAGGTTGACGAGGGAGCGTATGTTTGATCTGTTCAACGCCGCTTGCTTAGGCTTAGGCTGTGTTTGGCATGGTAATCGGTTTAATAAGTGGATAATGATTGATTAGCGAATAGCGGCATAAATAAAGTCTGTGTTTGACATGAATAGCGGATTAATAAGCGGATAACGGTTTAAAGGCGGATAGAGGTTTATTTAGCGGATAACGATTAATTATTAGCGGTCAATATTTAGCGGTTCGTTAAGGTGATAATAAAAAAATATTTAATAAATATGGTGGTGAAATTAATTGATAACTATAAAATGACGTAAATAGGCTTAATACATCAATATGATAAATCATTTAATTTATAATATTACGTACTTTCTAAAAAAATTTTATGTGATTTATGATAATTAATTTAGAATAATCTTCTTAACTAACTATACATGAATAAATAAAATATTTAAATTAAAAAAATTATATTTACTAATGTCAATAATATTTAAAAGGGTTCAATGTAGGTGCTCCCTACTTAAGTAGGGAGCACCATGCTCCCTACATTTTTAACCATAGGATGTTAGATCTACGGTGGATATTAAATCTTCTCTCTCCTACTTTTTTTCTCTCTCCTAAATCAAGTCACCATAGATCTAACATCCTACGGTTAAAAATATAGGGAGCATAGTGCTCCCTACTCAACTAGGGAGCACCTCCATTTTTTCCTATTTAAAATGTTAATAAGTATTTATGATTAGGGTTCAATGTAGGTGCTCCTTAGTTAAGTAGGGAGCACCATGCTACCTACATCTTCAACCGTAGGATGTTAAATCTACGATAGAAATTAGATTTTCTCTCTCTTACTTTTTTTCTCTCTCCTATATCTATTCACCATATATTAAAGATCCTACGGTTCAAGATGTAGGAAGCATGGTGCTCCCTACTTAACTAGGGAGCACCTCCATTTTTTTCTTATGATTATATGTCAAGAATAGTGGTTAGCGGATGGCGATTAACGTTTAGAGGTTAAATTAGATAATTAATAAATAAGTGTTTGGTAAATTAAGCATTTGAATTAGTTTATGAGTATAAATGACATAAACGGACACGAAATAATAAATTATTTAATTATCAATATAATATGCATTTATTTTTATTGCAATGTAAGAATAAATTATTTTCAGTTAAAATTTTGTTATACTCATACATAAAATCAATAAAATTTTAATTTTTTATTTATGTTCATACTATTTAATTGAGATTTTTATAACAAAAAATTATATAAAAAATATAGGAAGAAGATATTATAATTAGAAGGCTAAATTTGGGAAAAAAATGGAACCTCTAAACTCTATACGCTAAAAGCTTTTTAAATTATCCTACTATGAACCTCTAGATAACCACTAAACACTAATGATAAAATTAGTTTACCAAATACTTAATTTAGCGGGTTGACTTAGTCAAACCGCTAAACGCTATTTTAAAACTCTATTTTTTGTCTTGCCAAACACAGCCTTAGAATAACTGAGACCACCTGCTTATAAAATATATCATTGATGTTGAATATTTTGTACATTAGTCTTATGATCTATTAAACATCTTGATATAATTATTAACATCTAAAAAAAGTTGCGGAAGTGAAATAGGAATCTATCTCAGTTATTTCAGTTTTTTTATCAAGAAGCATACTCTATAAAATTCGACATATTCTGTGTTACATATGGTATTTTTGTCTACGAGATCCTTACCAAGGCTTATGTTAGGATTCTAGAATTTAAATAAGAAATTATTCGTAAAATTACCTAGTAGCAATTTTCCGTAACTGAGTGGGAGATCAAATTGGATGACCAACTAAGGCACAATCGAATCGGTTTCATCGAATTGTAGTATTATTTAAAATAATATTTACTTCTAACACAAGAAATACTATAATAAGTTATAACATTTTTAAGAACAATTTATTAATTTTTATATATTAATATAAACATAATATTTATTATAGAAAATAATGAAGGTGTTACTTACTTAAGTAGATAACATCATTTTGTCCATCGTAAGATATTAAATTTACGATGGATACAAGATCTTTTCTCTTAAAGAATTTATTATAAATTGCTAAATTTATCATATTTTTAATATCCTACGATTGATAAGATAAGTAATATGGTGTTATTTACTTAAATAGTTAGTACCTCTATTAAACTCTTTATTATATTTCAACAAGTTAATATTTATTTAAAGCAATGACGACCGATAGTTTATTATTATATAATAATGCTAATGATGCTATATTAATTTATTTTCTTTAAACCACTCAACATTTTCTCTTATTTAAATTTATTTTCTATTTATTTTCACCTCCTTCTTTTATTATTTATAATGAAGGTTTTTTGCAAGTTATGTATTATATTTTAAATAGTTAATATTTTACACAAAAAAACAGTTGATTGATAAATTATTATTATTTTAGTATTTATATATAATAATGATATATTAATTTATTTTACTTCAAATCATTCAAACTTTTTCTATTATTTACTATACATTATTTTATTTTCATCTTTTTTTTTCATTTTCATTTCTTCTTCACTTCCTTCCTTTTTTTATTTTCATTTATTTTCCCTATTAATTCTTCTCACATATGTATTTTCTTTTTCCATTTTATTATTGCTTATTGTTTCTTCTTTAATTCCTATATTTCCGAAAATTTTCCTTCCATTTTTGCTATAATTTTTCACCTTAATTTTATTTTTTTATAAAAAAATAAAATTCAACCGGTTGTTCACCAGTTTTACCCTGTTCAAACTGATTCAATGACTATTTTATTTTTGAGATAAAACCAAATAATATCCTTGAACCAATTGAACCAACCGGTTTAATAATATTGCCGGTCTATTGATCTGTCATTAACCCCATTACATGACTTGTAATACGAAACATGATTAAGCTAAAACAGGGCATTATTAATAGGAGGTACTGTATACACTTGAAACAGATGCTTTGCTACATGTCCAAAAAAGTATGACATTTTTCAACACCAAAGGAAAAAAAAAAGGCAAAAGAATGACATATTTATATATCAACTTTGTCTTTTCAGATGAAATCAAGGACTACATGATCCTGTAAGTAATGTGGAAGAGACTTGAACCAACAAAACGAACTAGAAGCAGTCCAATGTCTCCAGGACCTCACGCCTCTCATGACATGACCAAGTATGACCACATCTCAAAGGAAAAGAGGGGGGCAACAAGTCTAGAAGTTATTAGCATAAGATACTTACAACCTTCATCCATCCAGCATAAACCTTTCAATACATACAGATTCATATACATATACAGTATATTAGTTGCTCTATACAGTCAGTTTATCGAGAAACCGATCCATGATCTCAGAAATAGACTCCATAAACGTAGCTTCACTGCTTCCTGGAAGAGTAGCATCCTTAGCTTCATGGATGATTTCTTCAATTCTGGATTCTTGCTGTATTGTCTCTCGGCACAAGATACTTCCAATATCATGAGCAGTAAGCCCTTTTTTTACTCCCTTTTTCAAAAGCATGGTGGTGATGCGTAAAATACGAGAACATTCAAGTGAAATTTCCCAACCATGGAACTTCAGAAGAGAAATATCCTGCTCAGCATCCAAAGATTTGATATAGTTAACAGTTTCCGATGAAAAAGGCTGTCGTGACTGGGGCCAATAAAGCCACTCAAAAGTGCAGTCTTCAAACTGCAAGAAGGTACAAGCTTTGAGAATTAGACTTCCAATTTAATCAAGTCAAATAACAAAGAAAGTCAGTCAAGAACATTTCTAGTAATGCATATGATTTTTGGAAAACAATAATGCATGTGATTTTGCAAAGCATTTAATTATGTGAAGTTCAAATTAGCATAAGCAAGAGACTGCATTATTAAGGCAATCCAGATCATCAAGCAAAGTCACTTGGCATGATATCCTGATGATATTCAAGCAGGATGATTCAGAAGAAATAAGGCCAGCATGGTGGCATAGGAATTTCACAGCTAAAACCTCATCACAAATACCTATAGTCAGTATTAATATTTGGAATAAACTTCTTGGACCAAGAAAAAAATGTATATATTTAAGAAATCAGTAATTTTAATCTGTAATATTAACTCCTGTCATCAGCAGAACTAGGTAATTTGCAATGAACATAATACTAATTTCAGCGGAGAAAATAGAAATGTAAAAGGAACTGCCAAAGTTTAGAGAAAGAAGATTCAAAACATACAAATCATCACACAAAATCTAGGAAATGCCATCAAAATGATGTGCTTGGATGTAAAATTTCCAAGTTTATCAATAAGATTCATCAGTTCACATGCTCCAGCATCATACTGCTCTGGACTCTGAAGATTTATCATAATTTTATAAGAAAAAATAAAGCCAACAAGAGAATGCTCAAACAATAAAAAAAGTTGTTGCAAAGAAAAATATGGAAGCATCACTGGGGTGAAACTCCACAAAACGGAAACTGCAGAAAGTTTGAACAATTGAGAGTATGCATGAAGCAACAAGAAAGAACAAAAAGTAGCATACTATACATCAATGAGAAAACAAGAGAAAATAGAGAACGTTTGAAATTGGTCATGAATACTAAGCATATAGAAAGAGATCCATGTTACTTACAGTCTCAGGTAGACAATATCCATGATCTATGGGAACAAGCGTCAAGCAACCTTCTTCCCCCTCCTTGCGGACTAATATATTACTAGAATGTCGATCTGCATTTGCCAATCTTATGTCCAGAACACAAATTTTATGAACTTCATGCACGGGGAATGCTGCAGGCCCCATATCCTCACAACTTCCATTATTTTTAACAAACATCTGTAATGATCCAAGCTTAAGGTACGTCTTTGCATGGTCGAACCCCTTGGGATAATTAAAAGGTCCTAGCGAACACTGAACCATAGCCGTTGGTGGAACACCAGAAAACCCAACATCTACTAACGAGAATGACCGCCGACCACTGACCGGGTGGTCAAGAATATAAGCTGCAACTTCCCGAATAGCTCCTTCCCCAACTTTTGTTCCCTTCTTCAAACCTTCACCATTGGTTGACACTGGAAGTCCTCGAGGATTGTTCTCTGCCATTGGCTCCTCATCAATTGGCTTGAAGACACCAACATATTCATGACCTGAGACATCCTGCATAAGATAAGTTCCTCCTGTACCCTCTGTAGACATTATAGGTGGATTTCCCATTTCCAATCCAGTACGAGTAGCGTGGACAAGATCCTTAATCACCTGAGGCAATTCAATCTTTGGATTAATGATAATAGGCTCAACTGAGACATCTCTGTTTGGTGGTTTCATGTTGAAAACCTGAAATTCATTACTGCCATTCTCCTCGCTCGCCGGTGATACAATGGTCAATTGCAAGTCATTATCTATTTGCTGTGAGCTAATTTTAGCTGATCTATGCACCAGGAGATGAACAACAGCATCATTACTCTTGCATATATCCTGAATCATTCTCCAATCATCAAATTCCTCCCCCTCAAAGACAAGTCTTTGACTTCCAAAATCTACAAACCCATCATCTCTCATAGCAACCTGTTGTTTAACATGATGAACAATGTGGCCTTTCTCAACATGGAATTTCATCTTCTTCCCACAGGCACTTTTAATGGTGATAACATGTAGATCGGAGATGTGGATGACAAGATGGAGGACATTCCCATCAGAACTATCATATTCCTGTATGAGGCAGCCGCTCCTTGCCAATACCTGACCATCAAACACCAACTTCTGTTTCTTGACAATGTGTCCATTACAGCTATGGATCCTAAGCTTAACAGAGGTAATAGAGTCCGACTCCAGGACCCTCGTGGGGATCACCGGAGCTCCTGGGACCGCGAGATATGCCATTATGAACTCCTCGGAGCAATGCGGGAATTCGATACCTTCGGTCCAGGAAAGGGAATGAGGAAGATTTGCCTGGAATGGCCTAACTGTGGCTTCTACAGACGACATTTCCTAAACCCAGCAAGAAACAGAAAGACGAACATACAAAGAGGCCCTCGACCTCAAATGCCCACTACAAATTCACAACCTAAAAGCCAGACGACATTTCCTAACCCCAGCAAGAAACAGAAACGACGAACATAAAAAGAGGCCCTCGACCTCAAATGCCCACTACAAATTCACAACCTAAATCATCTAAATTTGATAACGAGGACCCAAACGGGCCAAATCTACGCGCTAATCCTACAGGCGTTCTGGATTACAAGGTTAAAAATCGAATCTTGGAGAAGATCCAGCACCTGAAAATTCAGATAGAAATCTGAAACCTTCTAAAAAAGATTTAAAAAAACAACAATCTCAATGAAGCACAAGAAACCCTACAGTGGAAAGGAAGAGGATCCTTTCCAACGAGTAGGGTTTCATTGAGGAAGAACAACGATAGGAAGATGGGATTTTAAGCTCAAAACTCAACGATTTGGACAATGAAACAGATATGAACAACCAGAATCGGCTGAAGAGATAACAAATTCGCACCCGAACGGAAGAACCGATGGCGTTGAGGTGATCAAATTGGCAATTAAATGTGGTGGTAAATTTAGCAAATGGAGCGGTCGAACTGCGAGTTTTCCGCTGTTGGGCCTTCAAAAGCGCGATGGGAGTTCGGGAACAGAAAAAAAGGGAGGGAAGGATGACGTCATCGTAGCCAGCGCCGTTACTGACCGTTTTTGGCCTTTGGACCGGGGGTACGGACGGAAACGAAGTTTGACGGCGTTAATAAAGGACGTTTACAATGACCAAGTTACCCCTCATAGTTGGAACATATTTTGCACTTTTAAATAATCATACAATTTTCAACAAACAAATATACACGTATACTAATTCGATGATATCTTAGAAAAAGTTAATTATTCGCCATCATCTTATCTTATAAACTCATAAAAACTTGTATAGAAAACCTAATGCATAAGCAACAAAAGTTAGTATTTGGTTGATGGGGGTATATTCATTCTGAGCAAGATTGATTACCAAGAGATACAATTAGTATACAATGAAAAGTGGGAATAATATTTCTAAATTGAGAGTTTGCATATATTTATTTTATATATGATAAATTTGAAAAGTAAATTTAAGACATAAACTTGTACAGTACGCTCAATGTTAAACGAAAATTAATTATGATCCAACGTACTCACTTATTTGTATAAAAAAAGATTTTTAGTTATTCCATAAATATGAACCGAGTTAAAAAGATTTCATACTCAATATTTTTAATAAAGATTTAATGTACTGAGCACTTTTATACATAACTAAGGTTAGATTTCATAGGTTATGATTATTTGTCAACTTTATGATCTACATTATGTATTGCATGGTTAAAATGTGATCAGCATCCCTATAAAGTACTTATGCTTAGTAAGTACATTAAACTCTTATAATAAATAAAATTTTGTTAATGTTTTCTTATTTTACTTGAATATTTTTCCAACTAGCATAAAACCTAAATAAATACGTATGTTTGTAAACTCTTTGAGTACAAATTACACCCGAGTCTACCAAGTGAATTTTAAGTCTACGTGAGTTCAAGGATAAAAATAGACATGAAAGTTTGGAATCAACAAGAAAAAAGAAATTCAAGGGTGGAGTCCTCAAAATTCTTTCAGTACATTTATATTTTTTTCTAAAATTTATTTATTTTATTTATTAGTTTAAATCTAGATCAAGAAGAAATACTTTTAAAACATATATTGTCTTTAGGATTTAACATACTTGGAAAGCAGTTAAAAGGCAGTCTTAACATTTAGTTACAAAATTAATGGTTGATATGATAAGTCAAATTTTATTATCAACTTTAAGACATTCTGACATCTTAAAGTTGTGACATGTTCCACATAACCTATAAATAAATAAATAAATAAATACTTTGTAGGTATATCAAACTACACTTCATTGTCTTTAATAAAAAAATGGATTTAATATGTGTATATGATTAATTATTTTGTAAATTTATGATATATTGTGAGGGACTAAAGGAGGTATTATGTTAGGAGAGAAAAATGTTTAGGAATTGATTTCATAAATTGAATTACAAAAGGCACCATTGTAGTTTTATGAAATTTACTTTAGAAGAATGTGAAGAGATGTTTAGTCTTAACAAAGATAAGTTGTTTGATATCAAAATTTTCAAACTAATTAGTCAAATCTTATAGCTATCGATATGCCAAATATAATATGTTGTATTAAAATTAGAGATATTTACTGCATTGACTCTGAATATTAAGAGCAATATGTAATAATCCAAAAAAATCACTTATTAAATTATCAGTATTGTCTATTACCTTCTTTACTATACATTAATCATTCAAATTCTTATGTTTACTTAAAAAAGAACTTACTAAATAATATACATATTTTACCAAAGTCTCTTTATCAATGTTTAGTTTAAGAGTTTATTAAGTTAGAATTTATAAACTCAAATAGTGATTCATAAATTAATCTATTAGGTAAATATACTTATAAATAATAAATATCTTTTATAAAAAATGATAATATTATATCATTTATCACATTAATATTAGTAATTGTACTTAATTATTATTGTTTATAATTAATAATTATTTATTTATTATTATAAATTATAATATCAAGTAACTCTTATGCTCTTATAAACTACGACATAAAAAAAATTAAATCGACATAAAATCTTATATGACATAAACTCGAAAATTCTCATGAAATTCATATGATCCTATATGAATATGCACAAGTAACTTTTTTGTATTACGCAATAAAGTTAGTTTTAAATTTTTAACTACATTTAGGTTAGTGTTTAAGACTAAAGTTTGCAAAATAATGTTTATACATTTTTCAATTCTTAATGAATATATTTAGTTGATGTTAATAGTATACTAATTATTCTATAGCTATATTTGTGAGTATATAAACTCTTTAACTTTACAATATGATTCTATGAGTAAAAAATAAATTTACATAATCTTAGAATTCAACAAGCTTGCATAATATTATTATCTTATTATGGATAATAATATAATATAAATATTATTTAAATTAATAACTATATTTTTATTATTATATTCTATTATTATTATTATTATTATTATTATTATTATTATTATTATTATTATTATTATTATTATTATTATTATTATTATTATTATTATTATTATTGGTGTTGTTTTAGTATATTATGTTTTATTTATGTAAGATTCGAAAGGGCAAATATAAATAAGATTATTGTCAATTTATAAAGATAATCTTTTCTAGATATTTTGAATTACCACTTCATGAGCAATCTCTATTGTTGAAATTTCTTATGTGTTAAATAATTAAATAACTTAATGTGATGCATCGTATAAGAACACCATGGATTGGAATAGAATTAAGAGCCTAATGTGATTGGAATTGTCATCATATCTACAAACTAGAAGATATGTAACAAATTATTATATCAATCTGGTGGATAATTTGATCGCATGTAGAGCTTAGAAATGAGAAGCAATGTCTTGATCAATGGAGGTCAAGTAACATGGTGTGGGTGCAGAGTACATCAACATAAGAAATATTTTGGATCAAGACAAACAAAGAATTTCGGAATACTAGTTTGAGGACTAACATATTTATTCGTGTAAGGGGTAGTCTGATAACTTGAACGACTCGAGATGGTGATGGTCTGTCGGTAAGGGGTAGATAAAAGGACAAGAATCCTAGAGACCATAGATAATATCAAAGCAAGTTTAAAGGGAGGAAATTTTATTGAATACACTCAAAAGCGATTGTCCAAATTAAGTGGAAGGGCAAAGTAAACTTTAAATTTTCTTTGGAACTACTCGTGACTCAAGAAAATCGTGTAGAGATGGTCGTGATGTAGTTCTTTCTATAGTAGTATTTGTTCCATGTTATTAGTGTGTGAATGTAGAAACAGTCATGTTTACATCAAGCAACTCAAAACAAAATCGAATTATTGATTCGAGATGTTCATGCCACATGTGTCACGATAAGGAGATGATATATGTCTATAATCATATAGATGATGATAATATTTTCATGAGCAAAAATAATCCATGTCAGGTAATGAGTATGATACATGTTCTTAAATTTGGGAAGAAATGGTTTCTTTGAGTACTCTTGATTGTTTGGGTAATGAGTATAAGGGCGGTGGTGGAGCTCTGAAGGAGTCAAAAGGTGCACTTGTTATTGTGAAATGTGTCAAGGATAATGGTTTATACGTATTGCACGAAATATTATTGTAGGGTCTACAATTGTTGGTGAAGCAAATACAAACAACACAATGAAATTTGGCACATGATGAGATAGGCATGACAAAGTTGAGCACAAAAGGAATGTTAGATGGTTTGAAAATTCGAAAGCTTGCTTTGTGAATACTATATTCTAGACAAACAAAGTAGAACGAAATTTAGCACATGAGTTCATAAGATGAAGGGAATACTTGAATATGTACATTTAGATGTGTGGGACATTCTCAAATGTCATAAAAAAATATGTGCAACTACATGTTAACCTTTATTAATAATTGCTTACGAAATGTATGAGTGTACTTTCTTAAGCATAAGAATGATATATTTGTTGCTTTCAAGAATTGAATAGTCTTATTGAAAAATAATGGGTGAATTTGATTTTCCTCCCATCAACTATAATTTATAAATTTCACTTTAACCTATAAATTTTAATATTACCCACTTACCTCCCCTCAAATTTCTAAACACCTTTACTTTACCACAATGCTTAAAGTTTATTTATTTTTAATTATGCATATTTTTATCCTTATTTAATTTTTAACTTTTAAAATAAAAAATAAAAAATAAATGGGACCACTTTTAATCTTATTTGCTTCATTAATATTTGAATTTGTTAAGATTTTTAAAATTTCGAAGCTGATTAGATTAACTTAATTAAAGGTCAAAAGGTAATATATATATATATTTAAGTAATTGGAATTAAGTGAAAGTATTTAAAAGGTTCAATAGAGGTAAAAGTTGTAGTTGAGGGGAGGAAATTGGAGTTAACCCCAAAATAATATATGTGGATTTTATCAAAATTTTAAGAATTGGCTACGGTTTAAAGTTTTATAATATTGAGTTTCATAAGTTGCAATAATCATGAGATTGCCAAACACTAGACAATGGTTGAAACTTCATAGTAAAATGGAGTCAAAGAACACATGAATAGGAAGTTGTTGGAAAAAGCATGCTCTTGTGTGTTTGTCTCAGAAGTGATTTTGGTATACCTAGTGGAAAGGTCTCCATCGATTACAATCAAGTGTAAGACCCTTAATGAGTTGTAGTTCGGGCAATCTGCAAGTTATGCTGACTTGAGAGCTTTTAGATGTCCAAATTATGCTCATGTTAAAGATGGAAAAGGGTTAAGAGGTACATCTTCTTAAGATACGCTAGTGGGTTGAAAGGATAGTAGCTTTGGTATTTAGCCGATAAAAAATTCAAATTATTTATTAGTAAGAATGTAATCCATTGATGAGTACGTTATGTTGAAATAAATAAAGGAGACCATCAAAAAGAAGAAGATGGGGCAGGTGGAGTCGAGTTAGAAGATAGTGAAATTTGAAGTAAGACAACATGAAGGTCTTATATTTATAACAAATATCTACAAATTCATTAGAGGTTGAAGAGAGAGATAGTATGAAAGTTCATCTACAAATTCATCGGAGGAAATTCAAATTGAACAACCTCAAACATAATAGCAACCTCTCTCTCACATGAGAAAGGGAGAGAAGACAAATCAAACATCCCAAAAGGTATGCAGAGAGCACTTTTCTTGCCAACTTAGTTCTCTTATCCATCAGTCCAATGCACTGGGCTCATCTCATGGAGGGAAAAAGAAAATGTAGTTGTGTTGTTCTTCTTCAGCGCCTTGACGCATTCCCGGCATCATCCCTCACAGAAAGAAAGCGTGTAGAGCCCCATCCTGATATGTAGGTCCGCAAACATAAAGCGAGGAGTTGAGTATGAACTAGTGAACCGAAGTCACTTACGTAACCATACTTCTTGCAGCTAACATGTGTTCAGTCCTGCGGGAACGCACAGTGCAAACGAACGTGAGCTACTATACCGAATCCCCCACTGGCCATCGAGGACCGAGTGGTTAGGCCATGATCTACAGTGGAGCGGATAGCTTATGCCTTAAATATTATAAAGGGTGTTGAATGTAAGAAGCATCAAGTTATTGAGAAACAATTCAATGTGGAGATTATGCATAATGGGGAGTAGTTATGTCAGAAGATGGAGTCACCGATTCAGAATTAAACATGGGCGCTTATGAAGCCTTTTGCATATTAGAAGATCATTTAATGTAAAAGGATTTTTAAAAAGGGAACTCTTAAAGACGAAGTAGTAAGATACAATGCAAGGTTACTAGTTAGGGGACTTACTAAAGAAGAAGGTTTGGAACTCCACGAGGTATTTTTACCTATTGTGATGCACACTTTAGTTAGAGTGATAGTGACATTGTAGATCTCGAGATGGAGCAAATTGATGTAATATTTTTTTTTCATGGAGAGTTGTAAGAGAATATTTATATGCAACAATTAGAGAGTTTGAAATTTCTAGAAAATAAGACAGAGTATGCCTCATGAAAAGATTTTTATGCAATATGAAATAGTCACCTAGATAATGATATGAACATTTGAGTTCTTTTATAATTTCTAATGATTTTATTAGAAATAGATATGATTGTCGTGTCTATCTAAGAAAACTTCATGAATGTTCATACATATATTTGTTATTATATATTAATGATATGTTGGTTTTTGCAAAAGATAGGAATGCGGTTGACATGTTGAAGGCACAACAAAGCAACATATTCGAGATGGAGGATTCATGTGTTGTTAAGAAGATATTTGTCATGAATATTCAAAGGGATAAAGTTATAGGCAGATTAATTCTATCCCAGAGGAGTTACTTGGAGAGGATTCTACAACAATTTAATCAAATAAATTCCAAGCCTATCAATATATCTCTTGTCTCTCATTTTAAGTTATTTACTAGTATGTTGTGATAAAGTTGAGGATGAGTACAAGTCTAGAATTCTCTATGCTAGTGTGATAGAAAGTTTGATGTATGTGATGATTTGCATTAGATTGGATATATTGCATGCAATCAACTTGGTTAATTGGTACATGGCAAATCCAGTAAAAGCAACATGGGTGAGCAATATAATGAATATTGTGTATTTAAATAATCGTACATTCAATATTGGTCTATTATTTAATAGAGATAACAGTGTTGGGTGCAATATTGCAAGATATGCATAACTCTGATTTTATAGGAGACATATTTATTGTATATATTCATAGTTGGCTGGCGTACTTTCAGTTGGAAAAGTCCACATTTTCCTTGTTGATAATGGAAGATGATTACACGGTCATAATTGAAGTTGTGAAAAAAATCTCATGGGCCATGGCTAAAAGATTTATCATTTGGGTGCTAAATTGAGGGGAATGATAGTCTATTTAGATAGTTAGAGTGCAATGTATCTATCGAAGAATCAAGTTCCATTAAAGGACCAAATTCGTTGATATTTGGCATCATTTTATCTGTAAATATGTTGATAAGAAGGTGGATACCAACGACAACACGACTGATATGTTGATGAACACATTGACCACGAGCAAGTTTAAATAATATCTAAACTTAGTGAACATCAACAATAAAAAGTGATCCCTCGAGGTATGCGGCAAAGTAAAGCATGTGTGATCATAAAAATCACAACCAAGTGAAATATGAACTAAGGCGGAGAATTGTTATATTTATTTTATATTTATTGTATCTTAGTTAGTTAGAACTTGTTGTAGGAGAATTGTTATTTTTTGTGACCATTAAATCCTCGTAATATAATCATTCCCATTTAAAATGGTACTAACTGAAGGAGAGAATTGAGGAATATGTATTGTTTTGACTATCAAGAAAGTATATAGTTGTTAGGGTTGTAAGGTGCATAAGAATTTTAGGAGAGAAGAGTTAGAGACCGTGAGTTTGTGAGTGGAGAGAGAACAGAGAGTGGTGTAGAAGTTTTATGGTAGTTGCAAGCTTCCAAACGGTGGCAAAAAGTCGATATTGTCTCTGCAATAACTTTAAAGAGTTGGTCTTTGCACGGTAGACTAATATTTTGTAATTCTTGTTTACTCTCTTAATAATGATCTTTATATCTAGCTCTACTTGAGTTTCTACAATAAAAAAAATTATCACATAAATCTTGATGTTCTTGATATGTATTTATTTTTTGTTTCATATCTATCTTGTTGCATACTTTGACATATTATTTTGGCATAATAATTATCAATGGCATATTGTGTCCTTATCAAATATATAATGTGATTATTTTCTTTTGTTATAATAATATGTTAAAACAAGTAAAGTACTTAATGTGGTGGGATCTAAATAATCATAAGTCAATTGAAGCATTGTAGTAAAGTGTCACCCATGAAAGTTGGAAACAATTATAGTAATGGTAGGCAGAAGAACAACATGTATTGAGAATTTTTATCATGCAAAAAGGAGCGATCAACTAAGAGCCTACTGTGACTTTAACTATCCATTGTATTTGCAAACTTAAATCTATGTAATGTATCGATTGATAATTTTGTCTCATGGAAAGCTTAGAAATGTAAAATGATCTCACGGTCATCAACGAAGGTCAACTAGCATAGTATGGGTGCATCAACATAAGAAATAGTTTGGATGCAGTCGAAGGATTTTGAAATACTGATTTTACCACCAAAAAAATTGTTCGCGGCAACAAATTTGGATAGCTTCTAAACCATATATTTCCATTTTATAAGGGAAAATGTTCGCGAAAAAAAACCTACAGTCTATTTATATGTTTTCAGTGACTAAGGTACTTGAAGATTATCAAATGACAAGTTGATCAATCAATAAGATTGGTATGTCTGACATTTACAAGGTATCGGCTTGAGGACGGGGATGTAGAAACATCAATCTAATAACTTGATATATGAAGCTGAAATGTTGGCGTCAAACGTTTGTATATATTAGGGAACTGTTGTTGTTGTAATATCCGTTTTTTTTTTCGATACATGAAACGGTGTTGTTTTGATTATTATGTCATTAAGACCTTGTTTGTTCTGTTTTGGAGTTTTGATTGATAAGAAACTTTTTCTCTTCCATTTTGAGTTTTCATCTAGAATCAGATATCAGCAACCATAATTGAAGGGGAGTTCATATCTTTTCAGGTACGCCAATGATGGGCAGGTCTCATGACAATTAAGTTCAAGCAAACTTGTACCTTAAGGAAAAGGAAGCCGATGTTACTTAAATCCAAGAGAAGATACAAAATGCATCTCAGCAAGAGGTTAGCATCAAGTTAATCCATGCACATCTCTCGCATCTTCTTATTCTCTAACATGAATTAAGAGTATAGAGTACCTTATTTCAGTCAAAGAATATAGAGTACTTTAAACTACACACCTCCTATCATATAATTAACAATAACAAGAGTCAACTGTGATAAATATTTACTATACACGGTACAAGGAATATACATTGATACTCGTATATACAAATAGTTCTATGTTTGTCATATCAGGTTATTGCGTATAAGATTTAAAATATATAATAACCACCCTCTCTTAAAGCATGTTTTCTGTAATCAGATAACCAGAAATTTCAAAAAAAATTAATTAAGAAATGAACATTGTTCCTACTAGAATAGTACAACAAATAGCCAACAGCCATTGACAATTTCGTTGTACTTAGTAACAGTGGATCACCTATACTGGAATAACAAAGCCCTGACAGCAGATGCAAGCAACCAGAATTCCCAGAACTGCCCCAGCAACCACCTGTGATGGAGTGTGGCCCAGAAGCTCCTTAAGCTTCCTTTCACTGATAGGATGGCCTTGAAACAAGTCTTCGATGATCTTGTTAAGCACCTATTTAATTCCATGATCAGAAATATGATTTTCATAAAGATTTAAAAAACATAGAAGTTAAATTTTACTACATACAAAAACAGTCAAACTTTGTCATCTTTTTTTAATAAGAAGGAAATATGCTTTGGAATATAATAACATAATCAAGCTCACACCTTTACCGAATTTATTAATGTTCTTTTTTTTCATCCAGATTATTGTATATTTTGTTATCATGAGATATGCATTCTTTAGCAATTAACCTTGGTAGGTTAAGCTAACAAATTAAAATTCACAAGCTAGCACTTGCTTTCCTCCATGCTCAGAAGATAACTTGATATGGTTAGATTCCAGAGAGGAAGGTAATGAGCCCACAGGTAAACTCACTGAAAGTTAGTGAATCAACAAAACAAGAGAAACACTTGAAAATCTAAACAAGCAGCTAAAGGCAGTCCTGCTTCCACAAGACTGTAATTTGATAGAATGAAAGAATGGAAATGACAAACTGATAATGAAGGATAGTGCCACTGATTCGACTTGATGTCGAAAAAGAAAATTTATTTTGTGTTATTTGTTGGATCCCCAAAAAAAATCCAGTTTGTATTTCTATACTTAAGTAAGTAGCTGATGGAATGATTCCTAATTTCTCTCCTCTTGAATTGACCAATTTAAAAGCATTTGCTTTCTGTTTATCATTTTGAAATTAGTCACCTGACAACTTATTATGCTACATTATAAGGTGGCTACAAGATTAAACTTGGTGATATTTCAGTAGTCAATAATGAGTAATGATTGTATACCTCAAGCTATTTCTTAATAGTTTGAAATCTTGGGCAATATGAGTCTGGATTCAAATCCTGCACTTCTAGAAGCTTGTTGTCATTCTTTTTTTTTCTTTCTTTTAGTGCTCTGGTGCTATCAGTTATATCCAACAATCTTAGACATATTTGAGCCCTCAGCCATCAATAAAGAAATGGGCAAAACATCTTCGCCTCACCCCAAAGAATTAAGAAGTAAAGCACAAGCACCTGAATGATCTAAATTATTACAAATCAACGTTTTCTACTGTTGTTGCTGGTTCTGTATCAGGAAAACGTTCATCTTTGTGCAATTTAAACCAACGACACAAATTTCCATCCCTAATCATGCATAAGGGAAGCAACAAATCGATCAATCAGGAAAAAAAAAGGAGAGGCTTTGCTCACCTCCGCCTGCATTCCAGCATGCCGCCTCACTCCAATGGCATCATACATCACAATTAGGCTAAACCACAAGCACACGGGGAACAACGCGTCGCTGACCCCATGGCACAGAGCCACGGAAGCCGTCAGCGCCATGCACAGCGACGAGTGCGACGACGGCATGCCTCCGGAGCTAACAAGCATCCGGAAGTCCCACCGCCGTTCCACGAAGAAGTTCAAAAGCATCTTCAACGTCTGCGCCAACGCCCACGCCATGAGCCCCGACACGAACGTCGGATTAACCGCCAGCGTAAACAGGAACGGGCTGACGCGGGACTTGGCAAACGCCGCCGCCGTCGTGCTCATCAGCACCAGCCCAATCCCGCCGCCGCAGGCATACTCCTCGCCGCAGGCACCTTCGCCGCGGCCTCCGAAGAGGAAAGGCGACAGCTTTGGGAATCTGGAAGCGATGATGGAGAGCAATAGGGAGAAAGGGTTGATCCGGGGCCCATTGGAGTCGGATTGGGACGCTACGGCTCGAATTTTTCGCGGTTTTTGCAGAGAGGGTACGAAGGAGAGGGACCGATGCAAGGAGGGTTTGGAAGGGAAGGTAAAGTGGGAGAACACGGAGCGATTCGATTCCCGGAGGGTGAGATGGGAAACCCTAAAGAAGGGCTGGAGACTTACGACCTCCATGGCTGCTCGGCATCGAGCTCCGGAAAGGAAGAAGAAGAAGAAGAAGAAGAAGAAGAAGAAGAAGAAGCGCCGGAAGCCGCCGGTTATATTGAGCTTTTACTACCGTTATATAGGAGCCGCTATTTGGGTTATTAAAAGAAGGGACACTATATTGCATAGTTTTCTCGGTAATGCCACTGTGCAGAAATGGAGCAGGAGATCAAGGCCGTAAAAGGCTACACCAAGATTCGTGTTCGGAGATGGAATAAAATATATGCTTTTTCTCTAATTTTTGGGAGTAATTGAAGGTATATATTTTTTCTTATATTAACTTGATTACTCGATGAAATATATCAAAGATAAATATTTATGGAGTCATGCGCTATCGATTAATTAATTGTTGATTGCTGAAATATTTTCAGAATATTTTTTTGTTTTAATTTATTGATGCAAATTGGTGTGGAAAGAAATCAAGAAGAGAGAAGAAGGGAGGTTTTCTTTTTTTGTCATTTGGAGTTTTGGATGTTTGAGATGAGGATTTCAGATGGCGATTGGAGGACGAATGAGAGACATGAAATTTTAGGCGAAGGATATTACGGGAAGATTCCATGGGTTCCGTCGTCGTCGTGCTCAGTAGGAGGGAACCACTTGGAGCTCTCAGCTGCTCCGTGACGCAAAAGTTGGAGCGTTCTATCAGATACTATATTATTATTTTCGGAGAAAATAAAATTAAATATAAAAATATATTTTTTTTAAAATTTTAATTTTTTATAATTTATCTTATGATTTTTTTATATTTAACTCTATGTTGATTCTACTATTTAATTCCTACTATCTTTAGTCTTTATAAGTTTTTTCATAAAACTTCATTTTTATTGCATAATCAATGTTATAATTTATGATTCTAAATTAAATTTTAATTTTAATAATCTTGATTATATTTTTTGATAGAATGCTGAAATTTTTGCTCGGTAAATAAGATCGGATGAATAAAATAGGCATATAAGAACTGGTGGGTCTCTTTTTTTGTAATACTGTTTTAATTTTTTTAGTGTAAAGCGTAAATTGAAATTGTATATATAATGGGACAAAAATGACAAAGTGAATAAATGTAATATAAGAAAAATGTTTGAAATGATAAAAATATGCAAATAAATTATTAGTTAATTAAAATTGTGAATTAAGATATTAATGCTCCATTTAGAGTTCGGACCAAGGTCCAAATATATACTGAGACGGTCCTTTATTGAGCCATATTCCAAATAAATATTGCCCAAATATTCATTGTACTAGACAAAATCCTTTTTGGTAAAAAAAATTATCACTTTTTACTATTTAATAGCGCAAATAGTAAAAAATGATAAAAAAATTTGAAAACTAAATTTTCCTTTGACAAATAAGAAATCATTACACGAAGTCATTTTAGCCTTAGCTTCTTTTCATTTTTACAAGTCTTATATCAAAGCTAGAAAGTATTCTTCATCATAAAAAATAGTTATATTTCTTCTCAAATTGTTATCATGGTATTGTTGAAGAAAGAATTTTAATCTTTCTTTTCATAGGTTCCTTTTTTAAGGATAACAAAGACCCACAAAATCTTATTGATAAATTCTGGGCAGATGTTTCGAGCAATACACTTCTCATGTGCTCTAGCATTTGTGCTCCCTAGACAACTACCATGTAGTTAGGTAGGGACAAGCAATCCATAGTTACGAGAATAAGGGAATGAATCGTGATCCCTCAAAATGCAGATTCATTCATTTGCATTCTTGCTAGCACTACAAAAAGCTCCGATCTTAATGCTCCTACAGGAGTTGTGCAGCCTTTCTTCAGGTTCGTAGAGTTGGGTTTCTCGTTTACCCACAATGGAGGAACCCCACCCCACCACGATTCATAACGTACTCTTCGCACAATAGATCCACTTTGAGTTGACTTATTCACTCGTCGAAATGTGTACGAGATACCATAAAGGCCAATGTCTAATACCCTTGTCCAAAGAATCAAATGAGACTAAATATCTAAAATGCGAGAACGATCTAACTAGAAAGTCAATCAAAACTTGATCGAAGAACCAACATTTATTAAAGAAGCAATATAGTCGATTACAAAAGGTACTTGTTTCAAAGGCTCGTTGGAATTGATCTGCTATGGGATTTGCCTTATACGCTAGAGAAGCACTTGAAGTACTAAACATAATAGGTTTTAGTCTTTAATATTTTCTTTTCATTTTTACAAGTCTTATATCAAAGCTAAAAAGTGCTTTTCATAAAAAAATAGCTATATTTGTCTTCCTATGAGCACTACAAAAAGCTTCGGTCTTAACGCCCCTACGGGACCGCTGCAACCTTTCCTCGGGTTCGTAGAGTCGGGTTTCCTGTTTATCCACAACGGAGGAACTGCCCCACCAATCAAATCAGGCAAGCAGCCATGATTCATAACACACTCTTCACACAATATATCCACTTTGAAGTTGACTTATTTGCTCGACTAATCGTCGAAATGTGTACGAGATACCATAAGGGCCAATGTCTCAATAGCACCCTTGTCTAAAGCTTCGAATGAGACTAAATATAAGGAACACAAGAACGATCTAACTAGAAAGTCATTCAAAATTTGATTGAAGAACCAATGTTTATTGAAGAAACAATAGAGTCGATTATAAAAAGTACTAGTTTGAAAGGCTCGGAATAGGATTTAGGCTTTTAACATTTTCTTTTCATTTCTAGAGTTCACTACAATTAGGAACAAAAGTGTAAGTGCAACACCCTAGGCTCATTCAAGAAACTCTCCACATTAAACTCATGACCCACATGAATTTAAAACACATCTTGAATGATGAAAAAGATAATCACTTATAAACTCATGATAACCTTCGTATTTTGTCCATGTGGGACTAACCTTTTAACATCTTGCCTTGGATCCTTAGAGTAACGGATGGTAGTTTTTCCTTTCATTTTTTAGGTATTGTTTTAATTTAAAAAAGGATCTTGTTATTTTTTTAGAGACTATCCTAAAATTTTGTTACATTTATATTTTGGAAAATATTAATAATATTCTATTCAATAAGTTGACATAATGATATAATTTGTGTGGAGTTGAGATTAATGAGTTGGATATATGTTATAACATCATCATTTGTAACTTATATAATTTATGTAAACATATTTTTTTTATAATTATATGTTAGTTGAGTGATTTAATATATTAAGCAAAATTATGTATATATATATATATATATATATATATATATCTTTTAAAAAATTAATTATGTAGGACTCAATTGGATCTCTCAAGTGGTATTTTTAAATTAAAAATCACAACTTTTTTGAAATTTTCAAAAACCTAAATTGTCGGGCTCTAACTACAGTACTACATATGCAAAAGTTGGAAAATAAATTTAGGTTAGGAAATTAAAGCGTTCAGTATTTGATTTTCTTGGCCATTTTTTGTATCCATTTTCTTTTTGTGTTAAACTTCTTATTATTAAAAAATGTGGAAACTATCTTTTCAATGACGGTTCATGGGCTTTATGTATTAATGTCATCATAAATATTATTTTAATGATGCAAACATTATTATTATTATTACTATTATTATTACTAATATTATTATCATCATCATCATCATCATCATCATATCATCATCATCATCATCATCATCATCATCATCATCAACTTGATTAAATTTAATTATTTGTAAGTTTGTGAATGAAGGTACTATGAATCAAAATACATTGTTTTTTTATCAATATGGTCCATCGGACAACCAACCAACTCTAATTGGATGCTTGATAATAAACAAAGAAGTAAAAATAAGTGGTTGACATTAATTGGGCGTCCAATCAATTTTAATTGGATGTTTGATTGTCATTAGAAACTTCAAGTCTTACATGAATTTAAATCAGACGCCTAATATGGACATTGACATTAGAATATTCAAACTTGATGTAAACCTCAATTAAACGCCAATTGACAACAAGACATTAAAACTTAGTGTAAACCTTAGTCAGATGCCCGTTCAAACACCAATTGGGCATCAATAACCATGAGAGCAAAGTTCAAATATGACATCAATTGTGCATCTGATCAGCCACTATTAGGATGCTCATATTTATGAAAACTCAAATAATGAAAAATTCAATAGCCATATTTTGAAATCTCTACATCATATATTTGGAAGTTATAACAATCATATTTCAAGGAATTCTATAAAAGGAATTGATTGGAAATTAAGTAAAGGAATTTGAATTACAGACATTTTTTGACAAATATATTTGAAGAAGACATAAAAGAAGAGCTATTAACAAAATATCTGAAGAATAATAATTTAAGCAATTTAAACTTTGAGCTTTCTCTTGAGAATTTTTTTGTCATCATTCTCTTTAAGTGCTTTACTCTTGTAAGAAAAATTCAAAAAAGGAAAAAAAAGTTATCTTGTATTCAGAGCTCAAGTGCAAAAGAGATGTGTCTTTACCTCTTGAACCGAGAAAAAGATGATTGTGATGTGTGCTCAATTTTGAAAAGATGTGTCTTTATCTTTCGAATGGAGAAAAAAGTTATTATAGTTTGTGCTCAATTTTGAAGAGGCATGCATTACCTCTCGAGCAAAGAAAAAATGATTATGCACTAAGGAGACCTTCCTTTGAATTCATATTAAAGATATTCTAATGAATCTTCGAGGTTTTCAAGATAGGGAAGACGGAGCGGGAACATAGGATAGGAATTAAGCTGAACTTCGTCAACAACCTACCTCTTCTCATCATTTGCATATCTTTATATTTTCTTGCTTGTTATGCATTCTAGAATAACTAATTTTCATTTTGCTTGCATATAAATCGATTGTAAAAAAATTATATACTGATTCACCCTCATTCCAACTAGCAAAATTATAAATAAATATCAAAAATAAACTTTCAAAAAGATGATATTTTGGGAGGCGTGCTTTTTTTTGGTTTCCACCATGTTCATCCAAACTAATCTATATCGCCTCAGGTCCCACACTTGGTATGATGAGTGGTGTTCTCGACAAAAATCTTTTACGTATGCAAAGACTCTAACTCAAGATCTACTTAAGTGATGAGGAATTATCTTCTTGACGTAGGAGATGGTGTTGCAGACTACATGTCATGAGATTACTCGGAGTCCAAGTTTTAGTTATCTTAGGTATTTAGTTCTTGTTAGTATTTAATTTGTATTGAGTCAATCTTTCCTTATCTAGTTTACTGACAGTCCTATCTAAGGTAAAACTTGTATTGTTGTATCCTATAAAAGAGGACAATTTAGTTGTTTCTTGGATTATTATTTAGAACTTTCAAATTGGGTTGTCATCTTTCTTCCTTGGTGTTCTCCTGGCTGCAATGCAGATTCGTCTGGTGTTGTGTTTTCTTGACACCTTGTGTCATGATTATCTTCTGTGAGTGCTAGTTTTGATACTTAGTTGTATCAAGTCGCTACGATGATCCACAGGGATTAATCTCGCTGTTGCGTCATTGTATTATCCACATCACTTCTATATTCTCACAAAGATGGAGTGTGAAACCAAAACTACTTGTGTTCAAATGTCCTTACTAACAAGTATAGGTTAATGATTAGCCAAGGCATGTAACTAGGAAAAAGTCACCATTACTCATGGCTATGGCGTGAGATACAACAAGCTTGGATAGAGTTATTCATGGTGGTGCTTGATCGATCTCCTTGAGCTCATCAGCATTTGATATGCTTATGGATAAGGCAATGGGACAAAACTCTTAGGTATTCAATAGACAAATAATTACTTAACTAGAATAGGCCACCAACAACAAAGCAATCAAAACGATATCTTTGAGTGAAGGAGGATGGAATTGGCCTTCATCACAACCCATCATAGGAGCAAGCCCTTTTAAAGTTGAAGTTATCTCCCCTCCTACAAAACAAGATGAAAATGATCAACTCTTTGGCCCCAATGCCACATGTATATATTGTCACGACCCCAGTTCAAACCTTAGTTTGACCCTTAAACAGCGACCTATTACGGTCGATCAAATATAATATGGCAGAAGCGTGTCATAATTCATTTGAATACCTCACATGGATATTATCAAAATGTAACCATAACCCAAACATTATATATATTGATGTCAGAGCAAATTCACACTAGTTCATACTTATGCATTACACAACATTTTTCTTGAACATATAACATCCTTATACAAAAGTTATACATAATGAGGAAACATACATCCTCACAAAATGACCAAAGAAAAAGACCTAAGTCTCATCTTTTCTTTGTGCGAAAGTGCTTCAATCCCTACAAAGGATCACCAAGCACGACCACAACACTAGTCTACTGATTTGAAAAATGTTGGAAACCACATTATGAACAAATCATAGCTCAGTTAGTAGAAAACTCATAATCTATGTATTACCACTTACTCATTTCGAACAACTAATATAAACATATATCATATCAAATGTCATATGTATCATATCATAAGATAAACTGAAACATGTATCAATACCAACATATCACCTCTCCGTAGCATATCATATAACATGTAATGCACTTGTACAATTATATATGCAACATGTCATATCACAATCATATCATATGTTCGTATCATATCAAGTAGCATGCTATGCATGTGCAATCATGTATGCAACATGTCATATCACCAACTGGCCAGAGATATCATATCATCACTTAGGGTATTATATCATCCCTACCGAGGAAATATATTGTCCCTTTGGATATCATATTATCCTTTTCAGAGAATTTCATATCGTTCTCCCTAAAAAAAACTTCTTCCTTTAGGCCCTCTTTGACTCTGATCCTCTTCTTCGGATTCTTCACCCATTGGGTCTCTATGCGATCGCAACTCGTTATCGGATGTCCGCAAGGACTTTCCTCAGAGTCGCAGGTGCTGTAGAAAACATATCATCCTGGCAGAGGAAATGTAAATGCATGAATAAAATGCAAATGCATGATCATTTCACATATCTATATAATTATAAAACATATCACTTATGATAACATTAGTGATTCATTCATTTGATGAATCCATATACAACATGTTCCAAAGAACTTGCAATGCATATAGAAGTACAGTTGCATCACTAAGGATTTCATTTCATGAATTTCACAACATCAATTTGGTATCAGCTTTGCACTTGGCAGATTGAGTGAAGTCGGTTATAAAATTCATAACAATTAAGAAACACAACATATTTAGATACTGCATATTTTACCAAAAATTAAACCCTTATAAGTGTAATATGTATAAATATCTTCTTCTAAATTATTCTATAATGATCATAAAAAATTCAACAAAATAATATTGTTCTAATACATTTTTTGTGTTCCGACAGACTAAGTGATGTTGAATATAAAATTCATAACTCATGTAATACTTACTAAAATCAAACCATTCCAATTTTAAATATAACTATACTCTCATGCTCATATAAAAATCAAAGTGCTATCTTTTCTAGGAGGTATCAGAAAATTCAGATATTTGCCTAGATTCTGTTTCATCTTAGAGTCCTGACAGATTTTGTGATGTACAATGTAAAAATTATAGTTTGAAATTTACATAGCCTATTATCGTAATTCGTAATTCGTAATTCCAATTGAATCTGAAAGTATACTTCCATTAATTGTGACATAAAAATATCCTGAACTTATTATATGAATATTATTTATTATAGAATTTATAATTCAGACCACCCATTTCAGAAAATAACAAGAGTGGGTCCTAATCATTTACTCATAACTTCTAATGTACAATTCAGAATAATTTAATTCCAAAGCCTATGAAAAGTATATTTCAAAGGGATATAATAGAAACCGTTGTATAATTTTTCGAGGAGATAAAGGTATCAAACAATCCCTATAAAGTTTTAGCAATCAATTTGTTTCAGCTAGGGATGTGTTGTACTCATAGAAATTTTGACTTTGATTTTGTCCATAATTAGTGAAAATTGGTAGAACATGAGAATAACTCGTGGCCATGGAAACCCTTGGTAACCAAAATTTGAAGAGGGAATTCATAGAAGAGGAGTTAACTACTTACCTTATGGTAAAAACTCTAAACTTTCCTCTTAGCTAGGTTGAAGTAGAACTCAAGAATGTAGTCCTTTACTTCCTTGTAGATTTCGAAAATGAGATAATAGATGAGTGAATAGGTGGTAAAATAGGTGAGAGTGGATTCTTATCCCTTTAAGAAACCAACTTAAAGCTTGAAAGATATGATATTCTTATCCCTTTAAGAAATCGACTTAAAGTAAATGGCTTGACATTTCCTTTTATTGATTTTATTTATTAATTTACTTAAGACATAACATGTAAATAAGAAACTACCCCCCATTTGGATTCAAAAAAAATATTTATAAAAATAAATTTCAAAGGAATCAAAATTTAAATTTTGACTCGAAGGACAAAATCGATAATTTTATAATTTTTTTAATTTTGCACTTTCATTTAACCTAAGTAAAACTTCTCCTAAAATTTATTAAAAATCATATTTATATAGTTTAACATATAATAACAATTATCGAGCTTTATTTTTCTTAATTCTTATATTTTTAAAAATATATTTTCATGCCTTAAGCGAAATTTTAGCATTTTCAATGCTCCGATTGTTAAGATTGAAGCTTCTATCTCAACGAGTAATTTTCACTAAGTACCCTCCAACTTTAAATTTTTCTCAAAACTATCCTCCATTTTTATTTTGTAACTTGAGTACCCTTCAACTTATCTTATGTAACCAAATTGCCCTATTACCTGCTATAAGCAGACATCGAATACTTAACTGTTGACATGGCATATATAATTAAACATGGCATATTATTATTTTAATATTAAAGATAAACAAACTGCCACGTCATTTATTTACTAGAGTATAATATCACAATTATTTGTTATCTTCCCATCCCTCCCAATTAGCCCTAAACGCTTATGAGGAAACCAATCACAAAGCCGAAGAAATCCTGTTGAGCAACTCATCTCTCACGTCTCCTCTCCTTCAGGTCAGTCTCTCTCTCTCTCTCTCTCTCTCTCTCTCTCTCTCTCTCT
>LTAE01000849.1:0-59786 GCA_001647135.1 Pontederia paniculata
TAAAGAATTCAATACTATGATCAGAAAATACTCTATTCTGAAAAAGAAAATGGATAGCCTTGTTCTGGAAAACAATAAGCTGAAAGAAAACAATGGTGACTTTGAAAAACAAATTTCTGAACTGAATAACAAGTATTGACATTCAATGATAACTTAGAAAAACATGTTGAAACTACAAATTCCTTGAAATCAGAATTATTTGACATTAAGAATAAATTTGAAACATTTTCATATGGTGGAAAAATATTAGATGTAATGTTACCATAACACAAAAGTCCTTTAAACAAGAAAGTCTTAGGTTTTGACTCTTTTAGTGACAATGTGTCTCAAACAACAACTTTCATAAAAACTCTCACACTGTTTTGATCTTAACCTGCCTAGCACTTCTACTTGTTTAAATGAATCTAAAACTGCTTCTACTAGATCAAAAGACAAAGATAAGAATATAGTGAATCTTAAAGCTAAAACTGCTATAAGTACTGAATATGTTATTGTTGATATAAATACCAGGTTGTCATCAAAAGGAAATGTAAATGTTAGATATAGAAATGCTGCAACTAAACCGAAGCAAAAGAATTATGTCTTCATGTATCATAAACACTAAACATGCTCACAGTAATACTTAACAGGTTGTATTTTAAGTTTTCTACTAGCCATACATCTTCAATAACTACATTACGAGTTTTCCAGTGTTACTTTTACCAAGAATTTTCCCTTGGTTATTATCCCCCAAGGGTTACTCTACCACTTTGTTTCCTTGTTATGCTCAAGAAGTTTTCTTCATTCCCAATCGTATGTTTTGAGCAGTCATTGTCAAGGTAACATTTTGTTGGTTTCCTTTGGCACCCTGCAAGAGCAGCACAAAATTTTGTCTTTGGTACCCAAGGCGCTTTGGGTCTAGAGGTGTTAGTGCTAAAAGTTCCTTTAGGAACCCAAATTTGTCTAACTTTGGAAGGTAGACTCCTTCTAGCTTTACAATCAACACTATAGTGTCCTAACCGATTACAACAAAAACATGTAACATTCTTTGCATACATTCTCTTACAGCTATGATAATCAAAAGCTTCTCTATTATACATTTTCATAAACTGTGCATTCATGTAAGTGTGCAAAACTTTTGATTTAACCGAATTATTATTTACACCTATATGAGTGATATATGAATAAGAGTGTATTTATATGATAAAAACTACATCGTTATGTTTTGAACAAAACAAATGCTTAATATGTGATAACACTGAAAAAGTTTTGCATATGGGATTAAGGCATCAAAGTGTATATGTGTTTGATTTGATGATTTGCCTAATCACAAATGCCTAAATGTTATGAATGATAAAATTGAACCATGGCATAGGAGACTAGGACACTTAAACTATAAACCCATGCACAAACTAGTGAAACATTCGATATTTTTTATTCTTGCGAATAGAATTCAGAATGAACTGAACCTAAAAATATCCAAGATCCGGAGTGATTATGGAGGTGAATTTGAAAACTTAAGGTTTGAAGAATTCTGTAAGAAACATGGAATTCCTCATCAATTCTCAACACCAAGAACTTCACAGCAAAATGCAGTAGTTGAGAGGAAAAATAGAACCTTAATTGAAATGGTTAGGACCTTGCTTAGTGAAAGCAAGTTGCCCAAATATTATTGGGCAGAAGCTGTCAACACTTCTTGATATTCAAAACTGAGTGTTGATTAGCACTTTGTAGAATATTTTTTTTCGAAATGATGTATGGTAAAAGACCAAACAATTTATATTTTAAAGTATTTGGGTGCAAATGCCTTGTCTTAAGAACTTTGAACAAATTAGAAAAATTTACTGAAAAGAGTGATGATGCACTCTTTTCTGGGATACTCAAATCTCAGTAAAGCCTATAGAGTAAACAACAAAAAGAACACTAATAGCTAAGGAATCAGTGCATGTCACTCCTAGTAAAGTTGACAATGTCATTGATCAACTTGGGTAGATTAAGCTCATTTCTTCATGAAAATGAGTTCTTACAGGGAAAAGTGGATACGATTCTATTCTTAAAATATTTCGAGAATGATAAATATCTTAGTTGTGCATATGTATGTGGATGACATTATCTATGGATCCACAATTTCCCGAATGTGTAAAGAATTTGAAACTCTCATGCATAAAGAGTTTGAGATGAGTCTAGTAGGAGAGTAACTCATTTCCTTGGCTTTCAAGTTAAACAATTCAAGGATTGAATTTTCTTTTAACCAAGGAAAATACACAAAGGAGTTGCTAGAGAGATTTGAAATGGAAGTCTGTAAGTCCAGCTCTACACCCATGAGTACTCTCACTAAACTCGATAATGATGAGAAAGGGAAGAGTGTATATTTGAAATTATACAGAGGCATGATTGGAAGTCTTCTATACTTGACAGCTTCTTGACCAAACATTATGTTTAGTGTATGTTTATGTGCTAGATTTCAGGCTAATCCCAAGGATTCTCATCTGATTGCCATTAAGAGAATTCTGAGGTACTTTAAAAATACTCCAAACTTAGGTCTATGGTATGATAGAAACTCCCTATTTGATCTTCATGCCTACATTGATTCTAATTTTGCTAGATGTAGAGTAGATAGAAAGAGTACTAGGGGTATATGCTATTTTTTTGGAAGCTCACTAATATCTTGGGCCAGTAAGAAACAGAACACTGTCCACAACTGAAGTTGAATATATAGTTGCTGGTAGTTGTTGTGCTCAACTATTGTGGATGAAACAACAACTCTTAGATTATGGTATAACAGTCGAAACTATATCATTAAAGTGTGACAATATCAATGCAATAGAAATGACCAAGAACCCAGTGCAGCATTCAAGAACTAAACACATTGACTTAAGGTATCATTTCATTAGAGAACATATTTCACTCAAAACTATTTCTATAGAACATGTTCCAACTGAAATACAGTTAGTTGACATTTTAACAAAGCCTTTGGGAGGAGATAGGTTTAATATGTTAAAAAGAGAAATTGGAATGTTGGATTTAGGATTTTAACAAACAACTTAACTTATTGGTGGCTTACTTATGTAAGTATCACTGATTAAACAAGTTGTAAATCGACTATGTTGCACAACACATATATAACAAATCTTTATTTTTCTCCTAGATATATACCCTAAGTTGAAATATAAAGGACCTTGAATAGCAAATTATAAGGTGACTAAGAATCAGGTTAATTTTGGACGACCACTACTCACACTTCGGACGTTCAAAACACATTGTTGATATCTAGTAATCCCAACCAGCGGGCGCCCACTGAAAATCTTCGGGCTTCCGTAATCAATCATCAACTACAATCTATCAAGTATCGGACGCTCACTGATAACTTCGGGCGACCAATCCAAATTCCTATCAAGTTCGATCGATCAGCATACAAATCAAGGGCGTCCTATGTTGTGAAAGCCTCATAACACTCAGGACTTAGGACGTCCGTTGTTCTTACTCCGTACGACTAAAATCAGTTTATGATCTAAGACTAGTACAATCAAAGGTCGTCCACTGAAATCATAGGACGATTATTGTGATCATAACTTAACATACCTCTCTACTTTGGTCGACCCATCGTTTACTATGGGCAACCGATGTCACGAACACTTTATGTAGTGGGTCATCCCTAGTCGTCATTATATTTGAAAAATACTCAAACGGACGACCTTTTGTATTCTTCGCGTTCCTCCATCGTCTTCCCTCCAAGTTCATTTTCAAATCTCTTGAAGCTCCTAGGAACTCAAGGCAATCAAAACATTTTCAAACATCGATTCGAACATCTAGGTAAACCTAAATCTCCATTCTCATCTCGCGATATCTTAAATTCTAGGTTTTACTAAGTTCTACTAAGTTTTTACTATCCTGACTAGGTTTAATCTTGTTATGAATGGGTTTCTTCTCTTACAGAATCAAATCATCTCATTCCCTCTTCACTAATCTAGACAAATCTCTTCTGTCATCCTAAACCCGTGTGTCCCTCCCTATCCATTAGAATCATGGCCCCTGTTAAGAATGCATCCAAGAGATGCAGACTTGTTAAGAGAGCAGAACAAGTAGAGGAACCCACTTCCTCCATTCCACACGAACCTATTGAGACAATTGAACCTCTTTTCAATGAAACCAGAAAACAGACAGTCCTTCTTCAACTGACCCTAATTTTGTTTCATGTTGGTATATTAGTGAGTTAGTTCACAATCAATTCAAAACCCTTTTTGACGAACATCGATTAGTTGAACCATACCACTCTATTGACTAAAAAAGTCTTCAACTTCTCGGTCTCAAAATAACTTTTGAGCTGTGTGATTGAACTACATTCCATGACCTTGATCAGCCAGTCCATCTCCATGTCGTCAAACACTTCTATGCCAACCTCAATTATGATGATACACATCAGGAAATTAAGTCCTATTTAAATGGCAAAAAACTTTTCCATCATTGAGTCTAAACTAAATGAAATTCTAACACTCCCAAATTTCCTCATATCAACCTTGCTCGAATGCATTGACCACACACCACCCACACTAAAAATCAAGTTGCACCAGTTGTGAGTGGAGGACAAGTCGATACCTTTGTCCAAGGAACCTTCCACAAAAACCTCTCCCCTGTCATGAAAGTTGTCCATCATATAATCACTCATGTAGTCCTACCTAGAGCTAGTCACTACATAGGAGTAAATCTCCTTGACCTTGATGTTCTTGCACACCTTGTAGACCATGCAGCCCCCAGAATTTCCCTAGGCAATTTGATTATGTATCAAATTATTAAAACCAAGGAGAAAGTTCATTCTAAGTGGACAAAGGGTGCTCGCCTGTACTTTGGCAAACTTATCACTTTCATGGTTCGAAAAGTCCTTAAGTCTAAGTTTGATGCCAATGAAGATGTTCTTCTCCCTACCAAAAATGATAAGATCTCCTTCACTACCCTTACCCGAAAAGGACTCACCAAAGAATCTTCTCAAACCGCTGACTTTCCCTCTACTTCTGAGTACCAGGACACTATGTGTCAATCATCTGAACACCCAAGAGATCCCTCCACAACTGAAAATCCTGAAACTCCCCTACAATCTCCTTAGTCACTTAAGACCCCCCTTCACTTCAATAGGCACTTCCACCTTCTCGTCCACATGGCCTTCAACTGGGACCTATTGGACTACCTTATGCACCAAAGTGGACACCATGACAACTCAGCTCAGCACAATGTCAAACCAATTGAGTCAAGCTCTTGAGTTACTAAAGAAAGTTCAAGAAGAGCAGTTTGAGAGTAATGAGGTCAGCACACAGCTTGTTGTTCATCATAATCAAGCTTATCATCATTGGGATGTTCTGGAGGCTTTATGAGGGCACATGGGTATGATCCCTATCCAGAGTCACTTTTTGATAATTACAAAGGGAGAGAGATCAATCAGAGGAGTGAACCGCACCCTCGGAAGAGGAACCCATTGTAGTAGAATCTGAAGAGGAAGAGGAGAGACTTGAACCCATTGAAGAAGAAGTTCAAGAGGAGGGAAACAGGGAGGTTCCTGAAGAAGATCAGGGTAAGGATCAGAGAGCTCAAGAAGAAGAGATCATAGCTGATCTTCAAAGGGAAGCTATTGCAAGAGAGGAAGATAGTGACCATGATATTGATCTCCAAAGTGTAGGAGCGGTTCAAGAAAGAATTTCTGCACAAGAGGAAGGAGCTGGCAAAGCAATTATTGGGATACAAGTTGGTCAAACCATTACTGAAGAAGCAACTAACATAAATGGCATAGAAGAAAAATTCCAAGAATTAGTTGTTGAAGAAGAAAATAAACTCAACACCTTGATGGTTGATGTAATAAATAAAATTTTAGAAGAAGTAGTAAATGCTGAAGTAGCTGAAGACTCAACACTTCCTTCTCCCTCTGAAAAGAAGTTTGGAAAAAGCTTCAAGAGGAAGAAGAAGGATAAGGACCAAGAGAAATAGATAGATAGGAAAATTTTGTATTGTAAACAAGTTATATATCTGAAAACACCTTGAGTCTAAATGGCTATACTGTATGTTGTCACATCATTGACTCAAGACGACTTGGAATCCCGAGCGAATCAACCATATGTACCTCATGAGTGTTTTTTGTGACTGTGAATGTCTTTGTTATTCTGATTGATCTTTTGTATGATATTCTGTATTTCAAAAATGAAATGATAGTTCTTTTACAAAAATCTGTTGTGCAAAGATAATTTCTGAAGTTTGTTGCTCAATGACAAAGTGTTAAAATAAATTGCAGAGCATTTCATATTTACATGTTAATATATGCATGAGTTAAGGGGAAAAATTATCTGAAAATATGAGATATGTGATTAAGGGGGAGCATTTCTGGTTAGTTAAATTTCTGTATTATTTTTCTAATTATAGCTAACCCTAAGTTCACTCCTCATGAATTTGTAATCATCAAAAAGGGGGATATTGTTGAATCTAGGATCCCGGGATGGTTTTGATGATCATAAATTTGTAAGGGAACTTAGTTTGTACTAATCAACTTTTGAATTGATCTCTGAAAGACAGGATTTTTATGTTTCAGTAAATGATAGGTCGACCAAGGTTGAAGAACGGACGACCTATGCACAGAGAAAACATAAAGGAAAAATCCTAAGTGTGCAATGGTCGTCCAAGAGATGTGAAGTGGTCGACCTATGTGAAGAACGAAGAATGAAGAAATGAGTCAAGTACTGAGTGGTCGACCAAAGTTGTTTTGTGGACGACCGAAGACAATGTAGAACAGAAGAGGTCGTCCGGTGAAGAACAGTAGGCGACCAAAGGTTCTAAGTCAACAATACAGAGGTTGAAGAACGGGCGCTCCAAGGAGAAGTGGACGCTCCGTGATGAAGAGTTAGCCGATGATGATATGGTTAAGGAAGGAACGGTCATCCGAAGATGGACCGCGGATGACCATAGAGCTGAAGATGAAGACATTGGTCGTCCAAGGGTTTTAGAGTGAAGACAATGGATGACCGGAAGATTGTCAATATTGGAAGAGGGCGTCAGTAAGCTCATGAGATAAAGCAGCGGATGACCAAAGTAATGATAGAAGAAAGATCGATCAACCGAAGGTGTAGAGCGGATGACCGATAGATTTCAGACGAAGACAAAGGTCGTCCGAGAGTCTTGGAGTGAAGACAAGTGGGCAACCGGAAGAGTGTATGGTCTGAGGCTAAAGGATGAGCGGGCCTCCGAAGAATGAGCGGACGTCCGATGAGGAGACAAATGGTTGTCCGAGAGTTGAAGAGTTAGAGCAGCGATCAACCAGTATATCTGACAGAAGAAGGAAAGGACGTTCAAAGAATCTGAGTGTGATCACAAGACGTTCGAAGAATGTCAGAGGAATATGAGAAGAATGATTCGGACGTCCGAGGATCTCAGTGGAAAATGAATGGACGGACGAAGTACTGAGTAAAGGGAACAGTGGATGTCTGAGGATCTCAGTGGAAAATGAGCGGACGGTCGAAGTACTAAGTAAAGAGAATATTGGACATTCGAGGATCTCAATAGAGAATGAGCGGACGCCCAGAGTACTCAGAAAAGAATAAAAGGGCGTCCGAGAGATTTAGGGAGAAGCGGACGAACAATGAAGAGTCGAAGAAACTAGTACAAGTCAAGTCAGGCGACCGAAGCTGAAGATCAAACGACCGGAGTAGCTTGACAGAGGACCTCAACTCAAGAAGTGGATGTCTAAGGGATTGGTGTGCAATTAGCGGACAACCAATGAAGAGTTGAACAAGATAGTACAAGTCAAGTCGGGCGACCGAATGAAGAGCGAACGAATGAAGGATCTTGAAAGATGACTTCAACCGAATGGCGGACATCCGAGAAGATTGGTGTGCAATCAGCAGACGACCAGAGAAGAGTTGAAGAAGATAGCACAAGTCAAGATCGGACGATCGAAGGTTTGGCGGACGACCGAAAGAGCTTGACTAAGGAACGAAAGCTCAAGGCTCTGAACTGCGGACGTCCGAAGGTGAACGGTCGACGATCGGAGCACCAGACGGCAGTTCAAACAAAGACTTCACTAGAGCAGCGGCCGACTGAAGCAGAGGAAGCGGACGACCGAGGGGTGGGTGAAGAGTACTGTACTTGCATTAACGGCTAGTTTTCTGAGAGAGAGATTATGTCGTTGAGTGCAAAGTATATATTGTAATCCCAAAACTTGAGAGCTTGAGTGAAAAGCCTTAGTTCCTCCTTCTGAGCATTCAAGTTGCGAATCCAGAATAGAAGGAAGTGTGTGTTCAGATTGAACAATTGTAAGAGGTTGTCTCCTTGTCCTCGAGAAAAAGAAAGGAAAAGAAGAAGTTGTACGGGAGCCTACGCCCTTGAAGAAGGAATTTAAGTGATCTCCGGAGGTCTCGAACTCAAGAAGACCGGAGCGGGGACGTAGGCCAGGAGTTAGGCCGAACCTCGTCAACAAACCGTTTGTTTGCTTGCTTGTTCTCTTTCTATTCTTTACATTTGCATTTGTGTGCTTCCGCTAAGATAATTTGTTCTAGATTGTCGAAATTTTTAATACACCAATTCACCCCCCCACCCCCTCCCCATCTTGGTGCCATCTAGATCCTACAGCGTCTAGTGAAGTGAGTGGTCACGGTTGATTTTTTCGTTGAGTGCATTGGGTCACTACTATCGGGCGATTCACAACCTCACAACCGCAAGGACTAGTCTTATTATTTTTCTTGTTAGAGCTTTTGAAGGACTGACCATCACATCTCGCTCTCACATAGTTCCGTGGCGCGCTCCATCACAGGTTCTGCAGACCTATGATGCAGGATTGTAAGCCGAAAGACCTCAACCTGATAGCAAATCATTAGACTCACCTAGACTATGTTCTGGATCTCTTTTTTGATCTCCACCCAGTGACTGCGGCGAAATCAAGACTGAGAATCCTTGAAAAGGAATCCATGATTCCTCTCTTCACTGAAACCTGATTTAGTATACAAACCTTGCATATAAAAGATAATCCAATATGACGTTCTCAAAGCCTGCTAACTCTTGAGTTCTTTAAATCTCTGTTGTATTTCGTACTTGTGTAGTCATGATCTATTTAGTTCTTATTATCATAGTTTATCTCTTGAATTATTCAAAAACCCTAAAAATTAGTTAACCTGCATTTTAGTTTCTTTTAGATAATTGTTCTTATTTTTCACTAGTTTCGAGTGATTAGTTCTTGATAATTGCTTTCGCCTCCCTGTGGATTCGATACATTAAGTGCTACATTTGATCAGTTGTATACTTGCAGCCATCGTGGTGTTGTTTGAGGATTTTTTTAAAAACTTATTGTCTATTGTCATTCACCATCTTGCACATACATTGTCACAACCCTGCTAAAATACATGTATCTGAGTATGATTCTGATTGACCTTTAGACATACCACATCAACGACCGTGAAGATAGATGGTGATGGCTAGGGTTGCAGGTCATGACTCGGGGTGTGTTCTAGTTCGTCTGAGTATGATTCTGATTGACCTTTAGACATACCACATCAACGACCATGAAGATAGATGGTGATGGCTAGGGTTGCAGGTCATGACTCAGGGTGTTTTCTAGCTCGTCGACTGTAAATTTGCGTACTTATGGGCCGTGATGGACATAACGACCTGTGATAGTCCTTTTGATGGCTCATGATCAAGGTCATGAAATGGTGGTATGGTCATGAGTCGGGTACATTTGGGGTTCCGCCAATTGAACTATAACAAAGTTAGCATTTTCAAACATGTTTTCATTGGAGGGATTACCTTTGGGAAAATTACTACTATTGTTTGCTCCTCCACTTGCATTATTCGGATTTTCCATGCTCGTGAACGAGAATTTGGTTCGCTAGGAGTTGAGTGCCACATCTTCGATAAATTCATAAATCTCTTTCGGACACTTTTTGCCCATGATAGTGCCTCCAGTTGATCCATCCAGCTTGTTCTTTTCGCTCTGGGAAAGTCCATTGTAAAAGCCATCTAGTAGCTCCCAAAGATGAATTCGATGATCAAGAACACCAGCAAAAAGTTCCTTCATCTATTTCATGCTTCAAATAATGTTTCATCATCATCTTGCATAAAGAATCTGAACTAAATTCTAAGTTTTGATGACTTCTGAGGTGGGTAGTATTTGTTGATAAACTTCTCGACCAATTGTGTTCAAGTCCTCACCAATCCTACAAGAAGTGTCTTAGCCCCAAGTATTTATCCCACAAAGAAAAAGGGAATAATCGTAAGACAGCAGCATCGACAGAAACGTTATTGCACATAAAAGTGTTGTAGATATTCAGAAATTTATCTAAATGATATGAAGGCTCTCATTGAACGCCCCGCCAAACTATGATGATTTATCATCTGTACGATTGTCGGGTTTATCTCAAAGTTGTTTGCATTGATGACTGAGAGCATAATGCTTGACTCAGTATCTATGTATTTCGATGAGACATAATCCCTCATTGCCATCTCAATCTCTTCCTCATTCTATTCAATCCGTAGTATATTTTGATTGTCAGCCATTGTTGCTTCTTTTCTCAACCGTTGGATGGTCTTCTCGATTTCTGGATCAAAATTCAAAAATTTACTTGATCTTCTAGTGTTGTGGTGATTGCTTTGGCTCGAATCCTCCAGAGTTGTTGGCTTGTGATGAAAGTTATCTTCCTTCAAGTATGCACAAATAGAAATAGAAAACAAAAAAAGTCTCAAAGTAACATGAAACTAGAATAGTTAGTAAACTAATTGTCTGGCAATGACAACAAAAACTTGGTGCAAAAAGTTTGTTACAGGCAAATAAATGCTAGCTAGTTCACTAATTATTCAAGTAGTAAAGTGTAGCATGTAAAGAGTTACCGATCCCACGAGAAAAAATACCAAACTACCTAACTTCAGAGGTTAATAGGAGACAACATGGTTCATATCTGATTCAATGTAGAAAAATATAACATAAATAAAATTATTATTTACAGAATTAAGTGATGATGTCTAGGGTCTTGATGATAATAAGGATTAGGGATAAATGATGCAAACCTTATATAGTAATTGTTAAACAATAAAATTCAGGATCAAATTAATAGCACTCAATATATGGGATAAATCAACTATCCTAAACTTAGAGAAACTGGACCACTCCTCACTGGATCTACTCTCAAATTAACTACAGTTAAGGATGCCTAAAGTTGTATTCTTAAACTATTGAATCACCCTTACCAGGTTAATCCAACATACTGCAAGTCTAAGCGTCCTTACTGGATAAATAAAATAGGTCATGCCACATAGAGAATAATTGACACACTAACTAGTTAATAATCAATCTATAAAATTTAAAATCAACAAAGGCATGATCATGAAGATATCGAAAATTATCAATAACGAAAACTAACATCAAGGGTCTACAAGTCTGCCCTCTCAATTAAACCATTACAATCCATGAAACTAATTAACTAAAGTACTCATTCATAATCAAAAGAAACAATAAAAAAGTATTGCAAATCATCCCAACATAAAATTAGAACAAGAAAATACGCTTCTAGATGATAAGAAAGGTTGCACGATCGTCTATCCGAGTGTACCGCGCAGATGACATCTCAGCAATCCTTTAGACAAATTCCTAGCTCTTGGCTTCAAAATGTAGGTTGACAGCTCTTAGCATGCGGCTCAAAGTCAAAGTCTTCTTATAGTCCAACACCTCATATTAGGGTTTCCTAGAGTTAGAGTTTATTCAACACCTTTGCATGAGAGACCTTCATTTTTATTAGTCTTTCAATCAACGTTTGTGAAAAAACCCTGTATATCTTCAGAAAAACTTCTCAACTTGTTCATCTAGGCTTTAGACTTGATAGGAATCCTTCTTGCATTCAAAATCCCTCAAAAGTTTCTAAATATTCATTTCCGCACATTTGTCACGGCTTATAACAAAATCTCACGACTCGTAAGTATTGATGTTTCCAAATAAACTCATGATAGGATATTACGGCCCGTAACTCAGGCATTGATCAACTCTGACTTGCATATATTCTTCTCCTTATGGCCCATTATAAATATCATGAACCATGATGGTCCATTTCTTCAATGTCGCTCTGTGATGTCGAAATCGTGAATCCTTGTTACGCCTTCTGATACTTGAAGGTCTAACCCATTATATGTGTGTGCTAGAAAAATCCATTGTTGCTAGGGTGTGATCTCCAATGTTAGGTCGTATTTGAATATAATGACCCGTGATAATATGATGTGCCAGATTTAGGTTTGTTGTCGAGGTCATGAGGCTTCATCATGGCTCGTTATGGTCTCACTTTGCTCCGCAGGCTCTTTGTCACAGCTGTAATGTAATGTAGCGGTTTGTAAAGTTCCACATTTGTGACATTTCTGCATTGTGAATGGATTCTTTTACGGTGTTTAATGTCTTCAAGCTTTCCCTTAGACTCTCCATATGGTTTTTCTGCAAAACAAATATCGAAGCAGGTGTAGATTCCAAACTTGAAGAAATATATATAAATAATTACCGAAATAGATGCATGTTATGCCAAAATGATTCAAAATGACGCCTAACGTCAAAATGTTATATTATGCATGCATCGAATTATTACACACACCTCTCGATGGTCTTAATAGTCTCTCTCCTTCTCACTCAAAATACACACTCCAAGGACCTCTCAGCCATTTGCGGATTCTTCTCGGAGTCTCGACTAGCACCTCCACCAAGATGGGAAATGGATTATACATGTTTAAAGCTCTATTTCCCTCTCGGATCGCAGCTGTGCTCTCGCAACAATCTCCACCCTCTCGGGCAAAGGTGCAACAAGGTTACACCTAGATCTCAGTCAAAACATCCCATAGATCAAAATAGTGCAAGAAATCAAAACATGATACAAGCGCGAGTTGGAAGGTTATATGAGTATGTGTTCAATCTTAAACGGATTCAAAAAAAAAGCAAGAAGGAGATCTCAAACACTCTCATTTCAAGACTTAAAAAGTTTAGCCGATTACAACCATAGCAAACATCACACGATGATTTAAATAGAAATCCATATAAGAAAATTATAAAGTTGAAATCACATAATATACGATGATGCTTCCTCTCAATCTCCTCCAAATCATCCTCACTGAAATTTAAAATTAATGACACTGAAATCTCGCCTCAGATCTCTCTTAAGTTGGTTCTTCTTCTTATCCAAGCTCCCATATGGCCTCCCAAAGTCTCTTGGTGTGTGCAAACCACTTCGTAAGGTTGTCTTCATGTGCTTTTATAGTCTAGTGGTCTCTCTTACCCTTTTGACACATGTCCCCTGCCATTTGCTAGAAGATATGCCCAGAAATATGGCACAGGAATCTTCTGGCATGGGTTGTTGAAGCTTTGCCTTTTTCGTATCTTGTCTGGTAGCGCCCAAGGTGTGAACTTTGTCTTTGAAGGAGAGCTCAGGGTGTGAAAGCGTCTCTACATGCTACCATTAATTCCAAGAGACGCCATGGTGTGAAATTTTTTCTCCCAAGGTTCCTACAACCAAACAAATATAAGACCACAAGAATTATCCCAGAAGGCGTTCAGGATGCAAAAATGACATATGACATACAGAAAAATCTAAAAAGTGTAGAAATCATATAAAGATAAGATAATATGCAAAATGAAGGCACTTAATACATGATAAAAGTGTGACTCTACCTTTGGAATTTTGTGTCAAATTTCCTATCATCAAAGGGCATACATCTCACGACCCCCATCATGAACTATTACTTGGAGATATTACGGGTAGTTACCTAGTATTACGGGCCTTGATGGATCAAAGTCGATCCATGAAATGCCTCGATTGTTGCGTTAAATTGCCAACTAACCTTCATTTAAGACTGTCACAGGCCATGACGTCATGACCCACAATGTCATTACTCCTCTGCACCAGTCATGGAACGGCTGAATTTAACGCCCCGCAACCACCATCATGACCCATTTATTATGGTTTTCCCTCTATATATACTAGAAATTTCAGTGTCAATCATTCATCATCGGTTGTCGACTCTCCCATCAACACCTTTGACGAACTTCTCCGTTTCCATCACTAGCAGACATTCTATCCATCCCCATTGCCGATCATTTTCTTTGGTGTTTATGCTGACCTCTTCAACAATTGGCGTTCTTTCAGCAAGTCACCATGAGGCCACTTCACCACATTATTCGTTGCACGAGACTCCATCTCCTTCGTCTCAGGTGACCTTTGTAACCATGCTAGCCAATCATCTTCTCCGACTCGGGCAAAAATAGTGAAACTCAATAGCACCTTCGACATCATGACCCTTTACATCTGGTAATGAAACGTGACAATAGTGAAAAGACAGAAGAAAGAACTCTGCCCTGGTCATCATCCCACGTCATGGGGCACAATTGACAACTTCACGGGTTGTTACTCCTGTCACGACCCGTGATTCTACTGAAGAAAAAGAAAAGAACTACTCACGAGATTGTGATTGCACCTTACGAGTATTTGTGTGATGGACATTCCTCATCACTTTATTACTTGCTATTATGCGTGTACATTTTTGTCGCATCATTGGGTCACCTTGAACTCGGATCATGCAATGTCTAAATTGAGTTGTGAATAACAGGACTATGTTCATGTCCGACACGGGTTGTGTCATGTTGACTATGAACATATCAACAACCAACGGAAAACTTACCATGTCTATCTCGAATGCGAGTTGTATCACCTAAAGAAATATTAAGATTATTTTATTGATTGAATGATTGATTGCTATATGAAACTAAAAATCCTAGATTCCCAATAATAATAGTATTTAGAAAGAATGTTGCATGTGATTGAATTGATCCATAAAGGGTATGATTCTGCTCTCGATGAATTGGACTACAAACATGGGATAATCGGGTTCCTATTGGAACAATTGTTTATGGGCAATTGTAAATAGTTCCTCCAGGTTCAATTGGATTCCCTCGGGAACAATTGTTTAATGGGTTCTTGTTAAAGCAACTAAAAAGGGGGTTTCTTCATGTTCAATTGGGTTCCTTTTCAGGTTCAATTCGGTTCCTTCGGGGACAACTATCATCGTTTTGGGATTATTGTTTATCGAATTCTTTAGGCCTAGCTAACCTTAATAGCACCGAGGCAAAAGTCAATGACCTTCATGCATGTTAATGATTCATTAAATGATTATTATAATTGAACAACTTAAGACAAAGAATAATCAAAAGAATAAAGAGTTAAGTAAAAGATTGAATTGGGCTTGAACCCACTGAACAGAAAGTAATAGGCTTTGTATCTTAACAATGCAATTGAGGTTCCTGCAATTGAATGGTTAAAAGGTAAAGTAAAATAGAGTGGATTTATTGATCTTAATGTTCTCTATCATGCCTTTATATATGATTTTTCCCATTGAATATTTTATGTACATATTGGGCTTCATTGCTCATGGGAGAATTCTCTCTCATGCTTTTAATCATGTAAGGATGAGAACAATAACAAGTGATGGCACTAGTAATGCAGATGTCCGTGACATGATAGCTTCCATATGATAGGAATCTTCTTGAGTTATTTCAATTTTTAAATAAAGTTATTTGACTTATTTTTGTAATGACTTTACATTTTAGAACAGTATAATAGAATATTTTAATTGGATAGCTTATTTAATATAATTTTATTTCAAAATTTATTGCTTTCACATTACATGTCCATTATGTTTACCTGTTTGTTGATCAAATATTAAGTCAAAGAAGAAGGTCGTAGCATTTCCAGGAGCGCATTCTATCATGTGGTGGGGTGACATTTTGGTGGCATCACAAAAGATAAGATAAAAGATAAAATCATATTCTGATGAGACCAGGATAAGATAAGATAAGGAGAAATAAATTTTTACCACAAGAACATTTAAAGTGTTGTTCAACACAAACTCTTGTGAGGATTAGTATCTACCAAAAATTTAACTTCCTCTCTATAAAGAATCTATCTCAACTCTAAACAGATTCCATTGATCCTATCCAAAATGCCAACTTAATCTATCAAAATATGAGATTCATTACAATGTAGTTCCTAGACTATTGATCCTCTCAAGGATGCTAATCCAATAGACCACACATTGTGATGATGATGAAAAGAATTGTGAACGTTGTCTCATGACTGTGTTACAATAAGAGTGCAATTTAAGTATTGAATATCATGGCTTGTGAAGTTGTTATCATGCACGTGAGCGCGTCTACATAGAAGAATATGTATACTTTCATGACCGATGATTGATAAGTCATGGTCGTGAGTGAAAGGTGAATAAATTGATAAAGTTATGATCACTGGTCGTGACGCCTTGACAGATGTTTGAAAATAATGCGGTCACAATCATGACATCCATGTCATGGGCCGTGAGGTTTTTGAACATATTAATATTAACATATAGTCATGATCGTGACATCCTTGTCACAAAAATGTGAAATGCAGATTCTAGAAAAGCTGGATTTGGGTTCAAACTGATCAAATCTTATCCTTTGCTGATTTAGACTTCGAGATTAGATTAATTTACTTTTTATTCAATTCTTCTATGAACATCAATGTTGTGTTTAATGTTTTTTCGTTGATTAATTGATATCTTTATTTTTACTAGCATTCTAGATAGGAATAATTTATTATTGATTTTTTCGGCCTTTGAAATTGATTTTTGACTTTGAGTTGAAGCATTCACGTCATATCCTGGTATCATTTTGAAGAGGAATACCTTGAATGTGTGGTCTATTGATTGTCATCTTAAGAGGAATTATTTTTAGTGTAGGAAATATAATTTTCAGGCATCGTAATTTTAATAGATAAGATTGTCTTTTTCGAGAGGAACGATTAAATCCAATCAAAATTGAGATAATTGATTCATCCTGAAGAAAAAATCATATCTTGGAAGATCCTAATCCATCTAGGAATTGATTAAAATTATAATCTAATTAGTCTCATGATGAAACAATGTTTATCCTTATATTATCCAATCTTATCCTAATACATTGCTTGTTGTTATCAAATTTATCTTTAATTTTAACATTATCCTTTCAAACCAGTTTTTGTAAAAAAATCCATGTCTTCTCCTATTATTTAGTGGGATTAGATGGGTAGCTAAGTGGGAATGATACTCTACTCACATCTCTATTATTTGATATGATAGTCCACTTGTTAGCGATAATTTCATGAACGCTTAGCACACATCAATTATTAACTTACTTGGTATGGGTTAATAACTAGGGTTTGTTGTTGGATGCATCTTCAATTAATTTGACATGAGATTGATTCGGATTGAACCTTTTTTTATTTTATATTAGTTTATGATATTTAATTCATTTGGTTTTGGAGTAACCCTTCCATCATAATTATTTAAATTTATTTTAATTGTTTACTCAAGAGATATTGGTGAGGATACAAGTGTGAACCCTATCTCCTTCTCGAATTTGATAAATACCCTTTTGACACAATTGTTTTCTCTCCATTCTTTTTTTTCTTTTTCTCTGTAAAACTTGAATACCTCTAATTTTCCTCTTTTCAAAGTATTGGATAAGGTTTTGAATTTCATTAGTTGAATTGATATTCATCGTACTCCATAAATTTGCATGATTCATTTTATCGGTGGATTCTGAATTCATGGTTGATGCTGCCAATCAATCTTTTGTCATGTTTTCGAACCATCAACCTCCTTTGGGGTCGCCTGAAAGTTGTAATCTCATGCACTATCAATCTTACTCTGCCATCAGAATAGAAGATTCATTCACATAAAATATATTGTTAGCTACAAAAACCCACCACAAATCCTAAGGCTTAAACCTTTTCCAATTAAAGAATATACTTGACCTATGCGACTTCGTTGCCACCTTTGTTTCACCCATAGTCACATGTGCAATCTACTTTTGATATTCTACCTAACTTTGGTAATAACTTTGAATAGATTCTAGAAAGTTCAAATAGATATATATATATATATATGACAATTTTCATGGGACAAATTTGCATGAGATACGAGAATAAAAATTTCCACTATTTCATTGCTCCTAAAAGCATATCATTTCACTTTTAAATTGTTTGGTCAACTCATCATACCACCATTGGTCTCTAAGCACTTCAACATTCCATTCGTAGAGATGTTTTGATCAACTTCAAGTAGGAGATGGCAAGTCTTTAACAATTGCTCGCATTGGTTTCTCATGTTTTGATTCATCAACTAGTCCACTTAGTCTTTCAAGTTTTTACATGTACCATCAATTTATCATTGACTTATCACAATCAACAAGTTCACCAAACAAATGTTATTTTGATTCATCTTGATTCGTTCATTGTCACTACAAAAATAATATGCATTAACGACGGAAATAAGTGTTGCTACATCGTCGGTAAACCATCATTCATATAGTTAGTGACGACTTGGTGATAGTTTTGCAATGAAAAGCAAATCTCATTAAATAATAGTTACTATTAGCGATAAATTGACATCTCGCTAAGTTGTTAAATATTTGTTGCTCTCCCGATGTAACGTTGTCGCTAATCTATCATTGTTTTTAATTTTTTTAAAAAAAAATGATGATAGATCATTGCTAAGCCATCACTAGGGCATCTTTAACTTATTGTTACCTCTTTAAAAAAAACCTCACTAATCAATCGTTAAGGCATTGTTAATTTGTCATTAAGTATCAAACAAAAATTATTATTAAGTCATGTTACATTGTCGTTTGTCATTGCATGTTATCAAACTAATTTTTTACATAATGTCGTCTCCATTCCAGCGCTACGGCGTCCTTAAATTATTGTAAATTTTGAAACATAAACAAAATTTATTTATTTTTCAAAGAAAGTATATACAATATATATTACAATTCCCAAGCATGATCCTTGTGGATCGGATCCTCTATATAGTATAGAAAATGAAACTCCATATATTTTCTATCTATGCAGAACATGATAAATAATAAAATTTAAAAATCAATAGAAATATTCACAACACAATGTAAGTTTCAAAGTTTGTCGAATTCAAAAACAACAAAGTTTAATATTCAAAAGTCAAACACTAGCAATCTAATCATTAGATGTAGGAGTGTGAGGTGTAAACCTATCGCGAATCCAACTTAGGACCTTCATCAATAACATAACAACCTAATCATATCATCCATGACTTGGCCCACAAGCTCCCTGATGAGTAATGTGCGAATGATATATATGATCACTCCCTGTTCAAAGATTTCAAGGTATGAATATCTTGGAGCTGGGGGCAACAAAAATAGTCCGGCAAAAATCAACAAACTTTAAAAATATCTCCTAAACACACACTTCAACTGCAAGTATATAGCCTCCATAGTAGTATTTTACGGTCGAATCCATAGAAAAATTAGACTTTCATAACCCAACTACTCTATTCTACCTCAATCCGAATCAAAAGAGGGAAAATCTTGTGCAGAAAATTAGATGAAATGGAACTTAAATCTGAAAAGGAAAATAAAACAAAATATCTTTTATGTTTTTAATATTTAAAGTGAGAAGGAGTAGAACAAATACGAAAAAAGATGAATCAATCAAATATGAGAAATAGCCGGGACATGGGAGTCATTTTCGAACTCTAATTGATAACGAAACATAATGCATAAACAATGGTGACCTGAGATATTAAGATGACAAGTCCACCCCACCCTCGTAGTCAAGGGGTGCACTCAAATCCCTAGAAGCTTTTCACATGTAATCCCTCGACGCATTAGACATCTTTTCTTCAATCAACTCTAGGTATCCATTGGAACCTCTCGATCGCGCATGGATCTCTTATGCACCAATCCCTTAAATAAACGGGTTCTACCTCTCTATCTCAACCCCATGAAGATGTAATGAAAATCACAACTCTTAAATCTCTACTCCCCTCTCGGATCCTTGTAGTGCCCTTGCAACATATTCTTCCCCCTAGGGACAGGGTTGCAACAAAAATGCAAAGAACAATCCAACTACAAGATAATATGAATATGAACTACATATTATTTCTTCTCAATGGAAGGGTATCTCCCCTCGGCTCTTACCCTCCACTGAGATAAGAATAACAAGCAGCTCACAATCTCAAAAACGACATATGTAAGCAGCACACTATACAAGAGGAGAATAAAAAGTCAAATGGAAATTAAACCATAAACGAGTAGTTCGAAATAGCAAGTTAAAGTTCTCAAATCATCCCATGTCCAGACTTAAATGTTTGGCCTATCACAACATTACAACCATCGTCAAAAACTAGCAGAAGTTGCAATTACAAATACTAGTGATACTCCCCACAATTCTCCTGTTCTTCCTCATTAAAATCTGGCATTAATCAACCCAGAACCTCGCCTTCAGATCTCTCCTTCAGCTCTGGTTCTTCTTCTTCTCCAAGCTCCAATGGCGGCTCCTTCCTCCTCTCGGATCTGGAACCCCTCCAAAGTTATCTCCATATGTCCTTAATACCATAGTGGTCCTCCTTATCCCTTTTTGACACTTGTCCCCTATCATTTCCTTCAAGAAATGCCCAGAAATATGACAGAGGAATCTTCTAACAAGAGGTAGTTACATTTTGTTTTTTATGTCTTTTGTCTTGTAGGGTCAAGGTGTGAACATCTATACAGGTGCTCCTAGGCCCAACGTTCATGCAAAAGTGTAAATTGACCTTAGCTAGGTCCTTGCAGGAAAATCAAATGCAATGGCTCATAATTCCACTAAAAAGAATTTAGGGTATGTAAAAATACATTTATAGACAGGAAATTTCGAAAAGATGCAAAAGCCATGAAAATGTATGATGATGTGTGAAATAAAGGTTCTAATTTCATGGTGAAAATGTGACTTTGCATATAGAATTAGGGCTAAATTTCATATCATCACTCCCTCAACTCAATAGAGCGAGCACAACAGCCGAAATGCATGAAGGACTAGCAATAGAAGAAGCACTCACATTCGAACCTAAACTATGAAGTCATCCCTCCTTAGTGAGTCATGCAACTTCTTTATATACCTCCTCATCGAGTTTGGAGTATTTTGTCAATGTTATCCTCGTATTTCTCTGCCATCAACAAATCATACAACTCTTGACAAAAAAAAATTAATATCCATATAAAGAGTATTTGAAATTAGTGTTATGAAAATATATTGTAACTATTTTTGCTTCTTCCGAGATAAATTGGTTGGTCTTCTTGTTCGTGTAAACTTTTAGATACACCTTATGAAAGTCAATATTGTCACCATTAGAAACTCCTACATCAATCACATATTACACAATTTAATTGCATTATTTTTCATAAGAATTAAAATTACAAAATTTGAAAAATAAAATGTTATTTTTCATTTGGATCCTCCGCAATGACGTGTTGCATCTGGCTTAGACAATTTATTATTTTTACCAGTTGTTGACTTCTCTTGATATTCAGATGACGCCATGTATGCAAAACGACAAAGTGTTGAAAAAATAAGAATTTAATTTTAAAATTACTTACCAAGTTTTGCAAAAATTAGACCAAACTTCTTTTAAAATACTTGGCGTAGGCTTGTCCTTAACTTCAAGAATGTTGTCGTTGTTAGCAACCCTTGTATCTCGACTACAAACGAATAGCACTCCTCTTTCTTGAGTAGAAGCTACAATATTAAATAACTTCCTTAATTACAATATTTAGAAAACCTTCCTCCCATTTATAGTTAGCCTGAAAAAATATTTGGTATTAGTTTGTAAATCAATTAAAATGAGAAATACAATAGTGTTACCTTAAATGCATTGTACATGTCATCTCGATAAAGCAATGGAATATCCATCCAATGAGAACAACTCACCAGAAGTCTTGATAAAACGAACTCACTAATGTCATGATGAATGCATCTCAGAATGAAAGAATACCTAAAATGATTAATGCATGTCATTTTATAAATGAATAAAAACATCTCATGCTTGTTTTTGTCATCCAATGTAATCCAAGTAGATGGTATTACATTATAAGGATTCCATTGGGATGATGAAAATCCAACGTGAACATTGTTTGAAATAATTGTTTGCAACAATATATTTAGTTAGCAAAGAGAAATATTATTGAATGAAGTAAAATTGTTATATAAAATTATAAAATATAACTTGTCTAAGTGCCAAGACCCATCACTGACTCATTCTCCTTAGAAGATGTGCCACGACCTATGTCAGTCCCACAGCTATGAGGAACCATAACTTTTAAAGTCTATAAATATTATTCATAACATGTAGAAGTTCATATATAAAAATTTTAAAAATTAGCTTATAAGTTTTTTATAGTAATGAATAATATAAGCATCTATAAGGGCATAACTTATGTCTTCAATTGTTCGAAAGTGAATCATATATTTCTTCATCAACAACATCAATCACATCATCAGTAGTATCATTATTGTTTATAAATTGTTCATCTTCAACTTCTACGGGATGACGTATCTCGTTAATATTTATTTCTTTCATAGGATCGCTTTTGTCAAATAATATTTTTTTTTATCATCGAGGTCTCATCTTGAAAATATTTGGCATATGATATATCATTAAATATAATACCTTCAACGTTCACATTTTCCTCAACAAACAATTTGTTCTTTATTTTATATGTCATCCACCTTTGTCAACACTCTATTTAGTTGAAAGATATTTCTTATGGTAAACTTACTGTACTTGCTCAGCCAAAACGAAAGATTCATTGAAATAAAGTCTTGATATGCGTTTCACATTGACCAAACCATAAGTATTATCAATCTTAAAACCATTTTTTGGATCAGACCAATGACAACACAATATAAAAATATTCCTATCTCCAAGATATGATAAATCTATAATTTGCTCGATAACACCATAATAATCCAACTTATTTAAGTGTACAAAAAAATCTCAAACACAAATGCCACTATTCATCGTAGATTTGTTTCTTTTATAATCTTCAGTGTGAAATTTATATTCATTGACAATGATACTATTATAAGTTGATACTTTTTTTGGTCCATAAATCAAATTCATAGCATCTTTATTTGTCACTTTGTCATCATGCACGTGCTTCTTAAGTCAATTCGAGAATCTTAGATTTGCAAATTTTGATCATCCATCATATTACAATTTTATTGTCTTTGGAAATATTCAAATTCCTTATACAAAGAAACATGAAAATAATATTTTTTGATATTTTTAACATAATATAAATTAATATCTAGTTAAGATTCTTGATTTAGATAAGACTTCACCTTCAAAGTGTTGATGAGGATATAACTTTCCATAATCAATTAATCATCATTGTTTGACATAAATTTATGTATTCTCTCGATCAAATGTGTCGAAAGCTTAAAAATGGATTAACCATGTTTATTGATTTCATCTCCCCCGTAATCATTTTCGTGGGATTTGAGATCACTTTGTTTGAATTTCAAGTTCAAAGTACAATGATGTGAAACTATAAACATTCTCATAAAAATATGCTTCACATTAGATCCTTCAGTTGTTGTCTTATTTTTTGTCTTCCTCTTTAGATATAGCATGCACCTCTCAAATGAATACATTCACAAAAATGTACGGGGCATGCAACATTTGCCTTGCAGACAAGATGAATGACCAAATGCTTAATGACATCAAAGAATGATGGTGGAAATATATTTTCTACTTTACATAAGGTAATTATAATAGACCAAATGCATCATATCATTGTTGCATATGTTGTAAGCTCGTAATTCTTTAAAAGTATACTATATTCATTTAGTGCCCCCCATAGGTTTAGGCAAAAATTCTCAAAAAGTAATTGGAATTATTTTTTTCATAAATATGTGACAGTCATATGTCTCCATCTCAAATATCTTACCCTCTTCAGAATTGACACAATAAGAAATGCTAAACGCGTATTCGTTTGGAAACTTCAATTGTTTTATCCACTGAAACATGTGTTTACATTCTTCACTACTTAATGCATAAGTATCTTTTAATTTTATGCACTTTCTATTTTGATGAACCAACTCAAGTTTCAGATATTTGCATATGAACTTCAAGTCTTCTCTAAAGTTCATGTTATCTTTTATTTTACATTTTATGTCAATCATAGAGTTAAATATGTTATCAAATACATTTTTTCTACATGCATAACATCCAAATTATATCACATTAGATTTGAGGATCAATACGATATTTTCCCAAAATATATTTTTTTTTCAATTATGATCAATTCCTAATTTGGATGGTCGACTCGCAGGTGCTTTAAACCAAAAGTCATATGAGCAATCACCACTAAGCAGCCAGTAGACTCAGTGGGTGGAAATGTGGGCGTAAACGAGTTATCTGGCAATCTATTAACTTGACGATGCTTCAAGACTACTCATTTTAATTATTGGTAAATAATTTTTCCATGGTTGCCTTATGAAAAGAATTTTGATCACGTCGCATGGAATGCTTGATTATCGAAAACATGCAATGACAATCAAACCAACATACTTTCTTATCATACTTCATGTAAAATGACTAGAGTTTTTCCCACAAATTGAACGTGCAAGTTTTTTCTTTAGTGCTTCACCCACTTAACATTTCATATGCAAAGAAGTTATTAAACATTCACAATAGTGCCACTCTCATTACAAGTTTTTGCTTCTTTACCTATGTCAAATTCTATCGTCCTATTAAATTTTCAATTCATGAACAAGAGGCTAGAGATACACATTTAGACTCTTGCTTGGTGATTTATGCAAAAACTATGTGTTCCCTACACATGCACATACTTGGTGGTAGATTATAAAGAGTAACAAATACATGTCAACATGAATATGATGTTGTTGAACCCTTGAATGCATTGAAACCATCAATTCAAAATACTATGAATCTCTGCAACAAAATTAGGATGGCATGTATCAAACTTTTTACATGCTTCGACGTCTGAAGGATGTATCATAACTGATGGATTACTTTGCACCCCTTATTCATGTCATCACATAAATTATGCAGTATTTTTGGATAAAAATAAGTGTTGCAACCATAGGATGATTGAAAAGTATCTAAACATCACAACAAGAGTATCCTTCTTATTACTATTACAATTTGTCATTGGTTTGAATCGAGACTTACTGCATACATAACAACTTGTTGATTCGCTAGGCTCCTTATAGTACAACATGCAATGATTGTGATATGTATCAATCTTCTAGTACTCTCGACCAAGTTCAATCATCAGTCTCTTGTATTTATAATAATTTTCTAAAAGCTTTTCAGAAGGAGGCAATATAATTTTGATAATATAAATCATTTTGTTAAGCATTCTCACTCACATTATATTCAGACTTTAAATTTCTCTATTATAAAATAGAAGATAATACACTTTATTGCTCACAATCATTCCAAAAAAATTGTCTACATCTTTAAAAAAATTATAAATTTTGAAGCTAATGCGTTAGATGTTTCTTTATCTTTCTTCATGTTCTTAGTAAAATGTCGCACCAACTTCTACATCTCTTACCATATCAGTATAAGATTTGTCGAAGAATCAATGATGCGTGCTAAGATGTCTTAAAAATATTCACTAGCAAGTGCACTAATCATATCAAGTAATAGAGAAAGTAAGTAGAGTATCGTTGCCACGAGGATTGATATTCTTTTCTATCTAATCCCATCAACTAATTAGAGATAACATGATTTTGTATAAAATTGTGATTTTGAAAAAGATAAAAGAAAAGTTACAATGACAACAAGCACAAGATCATGATGAGATAAGATAAGACCAGAATAAACTATGTTTAACCATAAGTTAATCAAATTTCAATTTTACTCAAATTCCTATGTGGATTAGGATCTATCCAAATTTTGATTTTTCTCTCTAGGATGAATCAATTATCTCAATTTTAGGTAGACTTGATATTCTTCTCCGGGATGCCAATCTCCTCTATCATAAATTAAATGCACTAAAATGTATTTCCTAAATTATTCAAATAGACTACACACCTAAAATTTCTTCTTCAGAATGCTACCTAAGCGTGACATGTAGGCTTAGAATAAAATAATAAATCAATTTCAAAGATCAAATAGACACAGTCTACTATTCCTATCTAGAAGCTAGTAAGATCACATCCTCAAAAAATCAATGAAAAATCATTAATAACCACACGTCATGCTCATAGAAAAATTTGAATAACTAAAACTAATTACCATAAGGGTTTCACATGTTTTCCCTTACAATAAATCACTTCAAAAAAAAATAAACGAAAATTATATAAGGAGTTCATCCTTCGAATTGAAGAGAAAGAAGATCACAAAGAAAAATAATTCGACTAAAACACCTTGATGATCGTCTCCTTCAGAATCTATGCAACATAATCACTTCTTCTTCTTCAACGTTAGGCTCCCTCCATGCTTGCAGCATAACCCCAGAATGAAGTGTTGGGGTCCTATTTATAGATTTTCCGAAATATCCCATGCCATGAGAAGAGTCCTAGCCTTTTAAACTTTGTTTTTGGCAGTTCATCAAATTTTCACTTAATCCCACATCCAAATCTTCAAAACATAGAATTTGAGTAGTTTAACTTCAACACAACTTCCTCCTTAATCATCATTTCATGGCCCGTGATAGCACTTTCATGGTCATGACCGAATGTTCAAGTAGGCGTCGTCGAAATTTCACGACATGTGAAATAGGTTTCACGGTCGTGACCAAAATATTGTATCTTGTCTTCAAAATCTTCACGACCAATGAGAGAATGTCATGGTCGTGACTGAAAGTTAACTTCTTCTGTTCAAACTCCTCAAGGCTCATGACCAAAATGTCATGGTCATTATCATATATGTAACACCCCAACTTTTCCAAAAAAAAAGTAAAACATATTGTGTGCCCATTTCTCAAAAACAACAACAATTGAGATTTAATTCAAAATTAAATTAAACTAATTTTAAATCTAACCCCAAATCAAACTTTAGATCTACCCTATATATACCCCTAGAAAGTCCGAAACCCTCATTATTTCTCTCCCACGAGCCCCAGCAGATGAAGCCTCTATCTCTCTCCCTCTTCTCTCTCCTCTTCTCCTTTCAGATTGAAGGTAAGAAACATTTTTTCCTCTCTCTTGTAGTCCCTTCTCTCCCTCTTTCCTTCTCTTTTAAAGTTTTACCAAAACTCCATTAGGAGAACATGAAGGAGGCCAATGACAATGCGGACCTTAAGGGAATAAGAGCAAGGAAAATTAAAATGCTAGGAATATACGAGAAAAAAATCTCAAAGCAAATAGGTATGTCAATAGAAGGATCAAATTTAGATATTTTCATATATATATTAGATAGTATAGGGGATTTCCATGAAAAGCTATAATAGAACATTTTTTGCATGAGAAGATAATTACTATGATTATTAGTTAATTAATAATCTAACTAACCAACAAATAAACTTTAGTAATCGGACGACCGAACATGGGTCATGTCATGAGGGAAGCAGCCCGCATTCTCTCTCGGAAACTGCCGCATTATCAGACATGGGTCATGTACCTGGGATCAAGATGGAGCAGATGAGACGGACCACGTCGCCCCATGACACGGACCGTGTCCGACGGAGCAAAGACAATGTCACTAATCGTATTGAAGAAAGAACACAAATCGCATCGCGCCTTGACACGGGTCGTGTTATGCAATGGCGTTGGACGAAGAATGAAGAAGAATCAACTCCCAAGAAATGGGTCGTGCACTTTTTAGGTGTGGATCATGTTCCTCGAGACGATGGCAGCATATAAAAACTCTAACTCCGAAAATAGGTCGCGTCACCCTGACACAGACCACGTCGATTGGTTGGTTCAACTTTGAACCGGGACGTGGGTTGAGTCACCTTGAACTGGTCGTGTCAGAGTTGAACCAAAGCAATGCATACACAGACCGTGTTACCACAACACGAGGCATGATTAGAGTGGACATGGGGCAGGTCACCTTGAACCCAGACTACACATTGGCATCAGCATCCATAGTTAAAACACGAACTGTGTGCACCACCGATGCAGATTGTGTCATGACGATGAATAGCACTTGGACTGCAATTAAGAAAAATGGATTGTGTCTTGATTTAATGCAAGTTGTGTTCCCCATTGAAGGTGCCAAATTGATTGATATGAACCTATTTGATTGTACTTATTGAATGGATCATGATTTATGAATGATGTTATTTTAGCTACACGCAAATGACAACCTAGTTCAATTGATGATAAGGTTAAAAGAAGATACTAATGATTGTGATTGAAATTGCGCATGATAAAGATGACCCCCAAAAATTGAGAAAATTATCCCTATTGAATTCCTATGGGGACTATTGGATCGAAAACTATTGAGTTTCTATGGGAACTATTGAGTTTCTACGAGGACTGAAGAGTATTGAGTTTCTCATGAGACTATTGATGGCCTAGCTAGCCATATTATTATTAGGGAACAAACCTGAATCATTTATGCATTGATAAAGACTCATTATTGATTGAAATGATTGAACAACTTAAGACAAGATAAATAGAAAAGAACATATTGATTATAAGTTATTGATTAAACTTGAACATATCGAACAATGAAGCTAATGTACATCATGATATCATAGTTCAATTGATGTTCTCGAGCCATTGATGGATTAATGACAATGAAAACCAAAGGTGCAAGGTAAAATGATGGAATTGAACAAGAACATATTGAACCTGACAGACATGGTGTTACTGCAACTCAAATTGATGTTCTTGTAATTGAATATGTGTCGAATATCATCAAGAAGAAAGTAAGTCGTTGAGAAAGTAAAAAGGTAAAGGAAATGAAAATGGTGTATCGATTATAATTTCACCTCCATCGTGTGTTCATATATGATTATTCCTATGATATCGCCTTTACATATTGAGCTTCATCACACATGGGAGAATTATCGCCCTGCTTTTGATCTTATAGGCGATGAGCACAACTGATAAATGATGGTACTAGTGGTGCAGATGCTCGTGATAGTAAGGCTTGCACATGATAAGAGTCTAGCCCTAGGTCATATTAGTTTTCTTTAGAAAATTATCACCATTATCAGTTACGTATTTTTTTTTGTTAGAACAATTTAATAGACTATTTTATTTGGCTAGACTATTGAAAAGGGATTTTATTTTAAAGTATTGCTTCCACACCATGTGTCCATTATTTCGATTAGTCTTTTGGTCAAATGTAAAGTAAAAGAAGAAGGTCGTAGCATATCCAAACTTGTAGTTTGCCACGTGGTGGGTTATGAATTTGGGCTCTGATGACAGAAAAAGGTATACTTATTTAGGTTGACCCCGTTCCCGAAAAGCTTACCCCAATAACCACTTTTGTAAATAATTTGAACCTATTTACGTCCATTTTCTACTTTTTGAATATTCGGTATCATCATTATTGGATTTTGGGAATTTAAGCTAATTTAAGAAGGTTTTAATCAGATTTTACGGATTTGGTTGTTTGAGTATTTGAAATTTCAAAATCCTTTCGTTTTTGTTGATGCAGCCGAGGAACAGGAGTAACCTCCACAACCAACCCCCGGATTTTGCGGAGTTGATGCCTCAACTGCGAGATTTCTAGAGTTTTTGAGTTTTGAAGATCCTCTCACCTCCTGACTTTTGGGGAGCGCGAAAGAGAAGGTCTGAACGTGATAAAGGGATATAAAGGCCAAGGAAGACGACGTGATAAAGGGNCCCCCATACCTGGTAGTAGCGAGATGACTGTTTGGCACTCACACTAAGATATAAAAGCAGCCCCAAAGGTTTTGAATTTTGTTTGGAGATTATGTCACCAAAAATTACCCACAAAATCATGGACTACTGCTTTCAATTCTTCTCCTGATACCTCATGTACCTTATGTGCTCAGAACTTGGAAACCATTGCTCACTTATTCTTTTCGTGTCCTGCCAGCAAGCAAGTGTGGGACTTAGCTCAACAACACCTATCATATTCTTTTACTCTATATGATTCATGGCCACAGGGTGACTAGTTACTAGAGGGAGGTCACCTGCAAAAGGAATCCTATTGTTCAAACCTATGTTGCTTATTGTATGTGGGGAATCTGGAACTAGAGAAATAACCTACTTTTCAACTCCAAATAGTCATCAGCTTCTGCTGTGTGGGCTAAGGCTAGGGCATTTTCTGAGGAAAGACTTAAACTCCACCGTCCTGAGGGACCCCCCACCCATAATACCACACTTTCGGTTAGGTGGGAGCCCCCTCCTCCGGTCTGTGTTAAACTTAGCACATATGGGTCTTTCTTAAGACCCGGAGAGGAAGGGGGTGCAGGTTTTATTCTGAGATCATCTAACGGCAATCCTCTCTTTGCAGGTGCTACTTGTAAGCGCTTCAACTTTGTTCTGGCATCGGAAGCTTGGGCCCTCCGCTGCAGTCTCCTACACTATCGTGAGATGGGCATCAACAACATATGTATAGAAGTGACTCCGCAAACCTAACTTCAATTTTGATGAAGAAAAATCAATGTCCATGGCGACTGCACAACATCTTGGAAGACTGATGGTCTCTTTTGCATACTTTTCATAATCATGTAGTTAGGCATATCTACCGCGAGGCTAACCAAGCTGCGGATTTTTTGGTCAACTTAGCAAGACTAAAGCATATAGATGTACTTTGGAAGGAGAATCCCCCATCTAATCTCCTCAATATTTGTATAATGACATTTCAGACTCTTACATTAATAGATGATATATCACTTCCTTTAAAAAGAATTCTCTATATCAAAAATGCCCTTGAAACCAAATTTCAAACTCAGTATCCTACAAATGAATTGTTGAAATCTTGATTTCCTATTTCCCATTTTCTATTGTAAATCTCCCCTTGTCGACCCTAGTTCTTCTCTTTTCCTCTTGTCTTCTCTTATTCAATGAAAAAGAGATCCCAAGGTACATCATAGACTTTTTTTCTTCTATCGAATGATCATCGTCTAATTGAAGAAATCGTAAGAGAAGGTGAAAATGAACCGAGAATGGAGGAGCAACATCCAGGAGAGGGATCATCGAGGAGGAATTCATGAACTAATTGAGACCAAATGGGACAACAAGCGTATAGACTAACAAGTGGTATTGTGGTGGATCACTTGTAGATCTAAAAATCCGAATAGATGATAACATTCTAGGGCTCTTTGATTGTTTCATGTCTTTTGTTTGTGATCTCCTAACATGATAGTGTTTCTCCCTAATTACTAGTATCGTCTTCCTTGATTGATGTCCTTGTTCATGCTTCTTCCTTTATCTATGTTTCAAGTTTCCATGTGATTCATGTTCATGTGTTCTTTTCATTCGAATTTTGAGATGTTATACGATGAGAATGATCTATTGGATTGTATCGGATCAGAAAAATCATATTTGTTAATATGTGTAAGCCTACAAATCGAAGTTGATGATTACAATGATTAGAACTGGAAGTAGGACTTTCTTTGCAAACAACAAAATGAAGATCGGCCAAGCATGCCTTCGGTCACAGCCGTGACACTAGAGTCACAACCATGACCCCCCTAAATGCATATCTCATGACCATCGATCACGGTTGTGACACTCCAGTTATGGCCCGTGATAAAGAAGACGATGAACGATCACGGGCGTGACACATTCGTCACAGCCCACAACCATTTTATTGAGAAAAAGTCATGTTCGATCATGGTCGTGACGTGCATTTCACAGCTCGCAACGAACGGAACAGAAGAAAGTGACCCTTCGGTCAAAGGCATGACACTCAGGTCATGGTCGTGCATTGACAGTCACAGCTCATGGCATGCTCCCTTTTGGCTCGAAATGCCTTCATTTATATAGTAGTTCATGAGGAGACTTACCTAATATATATTATATTATTGTGTTACGTTAAGGACCTATGTATTAGGTATTCATGTAAGGATAATAAGACTAATTATTATGGGTGTCATATGTACTGTTGGGAGCTACCGTTTATCGTTCATTTTATCGTCAAGGGTCGGTGGCCTAGCTGCAGCTACCCCACCTTGCTCTCGTTTCTTGCAGAGCTCTCCTCCTTATAACAAAGGTGATACTCGAGAATCCTCCCCACTCGACTGGCCATATGTTTATCGCAGCTAGTACTCCCATTGATATTTTTACTGTTTATGATGGCGGCCCGAATTGAAAGAATGTGAGAGATTTGTAATGTGTATTTCATTATGAGTTTCGTACTGTTACCGTAATGAACATAAATACACTTTTAAAATGTTAATGGGATAAGTATAATCAAATCACTTATATATTACCCAGTTTATGACCGTAATAAGGATTGATTGTAAAATGAGCACACATTGATTCTGAAAAGATAATAGGGGGAGTGTTTCGCATAGATGATCTTACTACTCTTCTATCATATTGTTATTAGATGTTCATTCTACTAGACTCAATTTGTCCTATCGTTGCTCATCAGTATCCTTATTGTTCTAATTGAAAAAAGAAAGTTAATATGGCCTTGGAGTTTTGCTTCTTACCGTTTGGCCTTACCAAATTGTTTTCACCGAAAGTATTGTTGGTCTTGGGAGTTGTGCTCCTTACTATTTGGCCTTACCGGATTGTTTGCTGATATAAAGTATAAGTGTTGACTTTGGGATTTATCCCTTACTAAATTATCTTATCGTTTATTGTATTGGATTTATCTTCTCATCGTTTATTACATCAAATTGTTTTATTATCATTTATTTGATCGGATTGTTCTCTTATCATTTATTGTATCAGATGATCCTCTCATTGTTTATCTGATTAGGTTATTTCCTCATTGTTTATTGGACCAGATTGTCATATCACTGTTTAATTGATATTGTTGCATAAGATAGTAACCCAAGAGTATTGTTATTGAATTGTATCCTCTTGAAGTCACTTATTTACATCATTGATTCAATTATATCATCCTCCTAGCAATATCAAGTTAATCATTGGCATTTCTTTTGCTATATTCATCATATTTGATTTTTATATCTACTTGTACCTTACACACTAGGCGTAAAATCTCATGGGATATCGTTTCCCCTGTACTGATCATGTAGGCACTTAGGTATTTTAGTAGATGGTTGTGTTGGTAGTGCTGGTGACTACTGATGTGCTCATGAGATGTTGATGTTTGTACATGCTGGTACCTAGTGTCCTTTTCTATTTCCTTCTGAGAGTCATAATAATTTCTGAAACTATATCAGAATTCTCATATTTTGTTTGGATCGAGACACTTGTTCTGGTTGTTTAAGACTTTCGCGCTTTGTTTACTCAGATTTTTTTTCAAAGTCTTCCACTTTCATTTTATTTCATTGACTAGTCAATATAGTCAATATAGTGGTCAAAATTGAATCGTCAGAGCGTCTCTGATTCAATAGTATGCCACGTGGCGGGGTGTGGATTTAGGGGCATTATAGTAAGGTATCAAAGCCTAACAAAATCCTATAGATAAAGTTATGTGAAAAAGCACCACGAGCAATCACAGCGCCATCTACAANTATATATATATGTATATATGTATACTCCCTCTACTGCTGGTCGACCGCTTCATATACTTAGGACGCCCACTGCACACATGTCATTCTTCTGATATATATTACGTGTGCACTGGTCGTCCATTCCTTCAACTCAGGTCGACCACTACTCTGAACTTGAATATATCCTGTTACATAAATTAGCTCAACAAGTTCATCAGTACAAGCTGAGTTCACTTACAAATTTGTGATCATTCAAAACATTCTCGGGATCCTAGATTCAACAAGTAATGCTTGGATCTCATCATCAAATATGATCTTTACATATGTCAACTTGTTAATTAATTCCCGAAAGCTACCTAGATGTTCTGCAACAGAATAACCATCTTTATACTTCAGGTTAACAAGTTTCTTCATCAACAATACCTTATTCTGCGTTGATTTGCGCTCATACATCTCTTGTAATTTTTTTCAGATTTGATCAGACTCATCAATATTTGCAATATGATAAAACACCTTATCTCGACCCATTGTCGAATTTGTGCAGCTGTTTTGATTTTTAATCTCCGCCACTTTGTATCATCTATGTCCTTGGATTTTGTAGCATCACCTTTGATTGGATCATAAAGGTCTCTGCAAATCAGATAGTCTCTCATCCGAGGTTTCCAAATAGAATAACTTGGTCCTGTCAGCACAGGCATCCAACTTACGATATTATTGTCCTCCATTAAATTTATGTAATTTAATAATCCGGGCTCTGATACAACTATTGAGAAAAGACTGAACAATATTTGCGAAATTATCTTCTTTTCCTTAATGCATAAATTTAAATGGGGTGATGGTAATAATAAAGAAAATTAAATCAGACTAGAGGCACACAAGATTTACGTGGAAAACCTCTCAAGACGAGAGAAAAAAATCACGGGAGCGAGCAACAAATCTTCCACTATGAAAAAGTAGGATACAAAATTTCTTCTCAGATCTCAGCAGAGGAATACATAAATAAAAGCCTCAAGAAATAATCTTGGATCTCACAGAATAATCTCTCCGAAAATCGGGATAGAAGTAAGAAGGATATCACCGAAATACTAGAGATTGATGAGAAGGCTGTAGAGAATATGTGCCTGATGCTTCATTGAAAACGGATCAGGACTCATCTCCAAACAAAATCCCAAAATTTTTTCTCTCCTCTCTATTTCTCTCTCTCCTCGGTGGACGTGCAACATGGCGGCATTTTTTTTCTTTTTCTTCTCTCTCTCGCGCCGCATTATCTCACGGCTTCTCCTCCTTTTATACCTCCCTCACGTGATGGAGTTCGACACCAAGTCAAACTCCAATCTTTTTCCTGTTTTTTTATTTCTTATGTTGTGGGCCCCGCATTGATTAAAAGCCCAACATAAAGAAGTTTAAAAAGTGGGTAATGTAAATACAATAATTCTTGACGATGTTCGGCCATTGTCTATGTTCTCGCTCCGACTTTTCAAGCTTAAGATTGTCGGAGATCTACTATTTTTTTCTTTTTAAAATAGGACAAGAAAATTTTTTACACTCACATTTTCTTTGCTCAAAAGGTAAGGTAGACCTCTTAAACAAAGAACACTTCCTATAACTTTTCTCTAGTCCGAGAAATAAGATGTAAGGTGAAACCTATTGCTACAAATGAGTTAACTCTCAACAAAGATATAAAATTGTGCTACTTATTATTTCTCTTTTATAATTGCACACTCAAGAATAAAAAAAATAGAAGATTCAATAATTTTGGCTCAAAAATTTCGAAACTTATTTTTGCTTTGATGCTTGTGTGTTTTCTTGAAGCATTCTTTTCATTATACATCTTTGAGACTCTTTCATAGTCTATTTGGCACAAGAAAATTAGTTATTGAGACTTTTTATCCGCTATCGGTCGATCAATGTCGTCATTGGTCGACCATTCTGCTAAAATATAGTCATTAGAGTTACATTAGTTGATCGCTCCACTGCACCGATCGATCGATCTATCAGGATAATAATTAAAATGACTATTAATATGGACCGATCGATCGTTTTAACAAATCGATTGATCGTGATAAAATCTTCTCATATATCTTGCTAAATCCATCTGACTAGTTGATCAGTTTAGGACATTGGTCGATTGTTTCTCTTAAATCAACTTGAGAGACTTGTATTATTTTAATAATAACTCTTTACACAAATATCCGATTGATGTGATTTTTTATTTTTTAAAAAATCTAAGAAAATTATCTATATTTCATCTAATTGCTCAATCTAAATAAGATGTTAAAAAAGTCAAATATGAATGTAAAATTTAATGCATATAATTTTACTTTAAATTTAATAAATTTTTACCATTTTATATTTTTGTATAGATATCAATATAAGACAATTCTTGAGCATATAAAAAACTAACAAAATTATCTACAATATCTTAATATAGATCTAAAGAAAATATAGATAAATATTAAGTTGAACTTCAATAAATATACTTTGACTTTAAAATTTTCACATATTTTTTCAATATCTTTATAACTTTTTTATCATAAAGAATATAAGTATGAGCTCAGTTCAAACGCCCGTTTCTTCGGTAATTAACACGTTAACATGGCAACTATTGCAGCAATAACAAGAATGTGAAGAAGTCATTAATTACATCCCACTGTCATAAGGTATTCCGGTGAAAGGCAACCAATCATCTCCCATGATGAAGCTTCCAACAGTGAAATTGCTAGCAGTCGACCTGCTGATCATATGGTAACCAGGCCATGTTACGCGCTGCGTAGTGTTGGCCCGCGGACCAGAGTTGCCGTACTCGGTGTAGTACAAGGTATCAAGGGCGAAGCTCCCGTTCCAGGGCGACCAGCCAGACGGATCGATCGAGCTGTCCAAGAACGACTTCATGATCACAGTCCTCGAGTACAGCTTCCACGGCCGGCCGAGGTAGGTCTTCACAGGCCTCAGGCTCGAGAGGAGGTCAGGCACAGCAAGGAACTTGCACCTGTGCATCGACGTTCCAGTGTTCTGGTTCGGGTCCGATCGGCCCTGGGCTGTTATGGTGTTCGCCTGACCTCCAATGGGGCGGCGAGCATAGATCTTGCACCTCTGAAACACTGCGGCTGCGTTGCCAAAGATGAAGTCCACGGTGCCGTAGATGTTGCACCTCCCATAGAATTGTCTCATGGAGTGGGCGTAGAGCGTGTCTTGGTAACCCTCCAGGCTGCACCGATAGAAGGTGGATAGGTCAGCGCCGTTGCGGACAGCAACCGCTTGGCCTTTGATCGCGCCGGCAGTGTTCCGGAAGGTCATGTTGATCGCTATAAATCCTTGACCAATGACAGCTGCAACGTAGCGGTCCGTTAATTAGTGAGCCATACAAGTTAATTTGATTAAGCATCCCGAGCATGAAAGCAGGAGAGCTCAGTACCAAATGTTGCAGAGTTAAAGGTAGTCCATCCGTCGGCAACGCTACGATTTCCGGTGATCACCGTCCGGTTCATGCCGTCGCCTATCATCATCAAATACTTCTTGTTCCTTGGAATCAATACATTCTCGTCGTAGATGCCTCTGGTAACGTATATTAAGTAGTACCCTGTGCTCCCGTTCAGGTTGCTGGGCGCAGAAGCCACCGCGTCGCTGATCGTCGTGAAATTTCCTTGTCCGCGCTTGTTCACCACTACAATGTCGTTCACCATAACCGTATCCGACGCCTTAAGAAGACTCCGGCCTGTCCGTTTGTCGAACCAGTGTCTCGCCGAGCTCGCCACCCGCAAAGGCAAGCTACCATTTCTTTCGACCTGGAGCTCGTGTAACAGCAAGCTTCTCCTGGGAGCGCCGCCTCCTCTGTGCGGCTTGAACACCCTGCCTCCGACCCACGCCTTGTTAAAGAGCGCGAGAGAAACGCCGTAGAGCTTGGTGGTGTTCCTGATGGGGACAGAGAGACCGTTCTTAACTGTCCACGCCGAGGCAGCCGCCTGCAGCCCGTCGGAGCACGTTTGCTGGTTGGTTAACAGAGCGGAGAGAAGGGTCTGGACCTCGTCGGCTTGGGGATCGAGGAGGCTATCCGAAGAGTTCAACGTAGACAACGCTGACGTCAAGAACTCAATGTTGAGGCTCGAGAGGAGTTGGCAGTCCTGCAGAGCTAAGATGGCGGTGCGCGAGAGGGCTGAGTGACCGGAGAGGTAGCGGTTCACCATGGCCAGGAACTTTTGCGCGTCGGCGAGGGACTTGGCCAAGGAGAAGCGCCCGTAGTCATAGAGGTCGCCGGAGCCCCGCGGCTGGAGAACGGACCTGCAGAACTTGGGGTCGAGTGTCGAGTTGCATGCGGCTGCGGCGTCCACGGGGGTCGGACGGGGGTGGCTGTTGCAGAGGGAGGGAATGGCGAAGAGGTAGAAGAATAGGAGGAAGGCAATTATAGCTTTCGACGCCATTAATGTTTATTAGATTTTTATGGTGGTTAATTGATCTTGGAGTTCATGAGGACTGTATATAGGAAAGTGCAACTCTTTGCTTCTCTCAAACATTGCTTTCTACAGAAATTTTCAGGGCACATTTTGAAGTTCCAAGTTCAGTAACTAATTCCTGCATATCATTTTTTTGGGTCAAAGCACTTTATCAATTTATTTATGTGCGGTATCCCAAGGAACAGCTAAGTTATAGTTTTTTGTCATTAATATGATATAATATGCAATAAAAAATTTAAATTTTCTTTTATAAAAATCTCGAATTATTAATTTAGTCAAAATTTATCTTATTTTTGTTTTATTCAAATATCAAATTGTTTAGATGGTCATAACTATGCACACCAAGACGTTAAGGATGTTTAAAAAAAATTCAACTTTGAATTATTATTGACAAATAAGGCCCAAACATTCCGCCAAGAATTGGCTAGTGTTCAAGCTTACATAAGCATCTTTATATTAAAATGATCATATTGAATTAGAAAATCTCATATACAATATATAATATATATATATATATTATGAAATTCTTACACAACTCTTAAATTATAATCATACTTTAATCAAATTTATAATCTAAAATATTAAACTTATATTGAATAAAACCAAATTAATTATTGAAAAATTTGCATTATATTTATTATTATATATGCTTGGATAAGATCGTAAGTTCGTGAAACGTAAAGAAAAATGAAATCTGACTCATAAGATTATAAAACAATCAAAACTATGCTACACATAGTTTGGGCTCTACAGGCCTTATCCTATTTCTAAATTTTGATAAAAAAAATCCCTCCTTTTATCAATCCCCTTTTTCATACATGCATTCTGAAAAATAGCAGGGACCTTGATTTTCTAATTAAATTGCGAATTGCTCCTCATCATTACTATGAAAAATGAAAAAAAGATTCTCTTTAACTTTGCATGTGTTGTGAACAATTGAAAGATTAGAGTTGTGGTTTCGATCATATATAAATTTTATTAAAATAAGTGGAGCTAAAGCTACTCGATCGTGTGTACCATTCTTTTCCAAGCAACTCAGATCAGATATATTATTAGGTTCCAGATCTGAGTTGCCTTTATATGAGAGACAGGTCAATGTCTTGCATGTGGAGGAAAAAAGCGCAGCTTAATTAATTGGCCAGGCAGCGGAGGCATATTATCTATTTTGTCCATTTAGACCCTGTTTGATTGTTGTATAAGATGTAAAATAGAAGTTTATTCTATCTTATTTTATCAAATGAGATGATTTACACATAGGACAATTTTATTATCAATAAAAAAAGTTATTCTGATCAATAGTATTTTTTGAAAAATAAATATTTCACCTTTTTGCAAGAATTACTTATTCTTGTCTCAAGCTCCAAAATAATAATTAATTCATCAAAATAAATATATTTATCTATTGAATAATTACTCCTCAGCCAAATTAACACCACCTTGCTTATCCCCTTATTTTACAACACCACATTACTTACCTCTTAATATAGGTCTACAAAATAAAGAATAATCAAATCAAGTCGATTTGTATAAATGATTAACAGGTATGTGCCCCAACGAACAACAAGAGCTAATAACATCAGATTTGATCCCTGGAGTTGTCAAATTGATCAGAATTTATCTTTACCGTTCGATCGAATGTTGAATTAATTAGATGCTAGTAGCTCCCATATCGATGAGGCTGACCCTTAAACCAAAAAAAATAAAAAATAATAAATAGTCAAATAGATACACATATCCATTTGTAATTTTAGGTTTCATTTATTTTTACAAAAATAAATTCATAAAAAGAATGAATTAAAAGAAAATAGTTTTTTTTATATATTTGATATATGATTTGAAGATATAAAAAAAAATTAACTTCAAAAGATAAAATAAGGCGACTTTTCTAGAGAAAAATAAGTATTTTTTTAACTTAGCACTGCTTGTTCATCAAAAAATTTTTCGTGTTCACCAACCATTTAGTAGTTATCAAATTTTAGAATTTTCTCAAATTATTTTTAAAAAAATACTTTCGTAGAAAAAACTACGCAAAGCATTCATTTCTCGATACAAAACGAATCGGCGCTCCAAGTAAATGGAAAAACGAATCAAAATAAAAGAAATTTCACAGAAAATGAGTCTTTCTTTCTTGGTAAACTATTTTAAATAAATCTTCATATTTAGCAACAAAAAATATCAGAAATTTTCTATTGGTACACATTTAATTGTGCAAACTTTTAAAAACAAATTTCCCTCATTTTTTTAATATTAGACAGTGAAAGAGAAGAAAAATAATTAATATACCAAAAAATAATTTTCTCATAATGGTTTTTTCCGCTCAAAAACTGGTTTTAAATGAAAAAAAGCATAATTTAGGACCACTTAATTAATAAATAAAATTGTAAGCCAATACAGCTATTTTTTTTGTAAAAGCCGGCTTTTGCAAGATTGCAGAAATAGTGTAAATATTATTATTTTTTTGGGTGAAATATCGTTTCCATTATTTTGCGGCAATAAATATCTTTCTCATTAGTTCACAAAGTTGAAAATGGCTCAAAAGTGCTGACTTCATTTTGACCAATATCAAGCTGCAGCGGGAGACTCGGAAATAATAAATGTCAAAGTTTTGACTTGTCCAGTTGCAAAATTTTAAAAAGAAAATTTCGATTATTTGTTGGTGCAAAAGATTGACGTATAGGAACTTTGAATTAGAGTCAAAACAAGATAAACTTTTAAAATATTCTTATTGATTTAAATTAAAGCTTGTGAATTAAGTTTGATTGATTAACACATTTTGATTAGGCTTCTAAAGTCGACATCTTAAAATTATTAATTAAATTAGGAGAATATCCTTTTGCTATTTTATTATAAACTTCAGATATAAAAATTTAGACTATATATATGAGATGAATTATAGTTAACAACTTCTTGACCAAATTTAAATGGAAAACTAAGATTCTATACAAAATTGATCCCTAAAGAACATGCCAAATTATATCCAAGTAATTTGATCAATAAAAGAAAAAGACAACTCAATTCTGTGTCTGCTAACGATTATTGTAGAATGAATACAAACTTGTTATTCACTTTATTTCACCAAATGCACAAAAAACTTATATATCAATTTAGATTTTAGAGGCAACAACTTGTCATTACCCTTCCACATATAAGATATCAATTTCAAATCCTAATCTAATTTACATTTTCCTGTAAATTATAACACGTATGAAGCATGCACAGGATCAAAGCAAGCCGCTGTCATAGGGCACTCCAGTCTGAGGCAACCAGTTGTCCCCGAGGACGAAGCTGCTCACTGTGTAGTTACTGGCGTCGACGCTGCCGATCACGCGGTAACCCGGCCAACTGATGCGGTTGGCAGTGTTCGATCCCGGGCCGGTGTTGCCGTACTCGGCGTAGTACAACGTGCTCAGCGCAAACGTCCCGTCCCACGGCATCCACCCCGACGGATCTACCAAGCTGCCGATGAACGACTGCATGATCACCGTCCTAGAGTACAGCTTCCACGGCCTGCCGAGGTACGTCTTCGTTGAGCCGCCGTCGGACGCGAGATCGGCCGCTGCGAGGATGTTGCAGTTCTGGATCGACGTGCCGGTGTTCTGGTTCGGGTCGGTTCGGCCCTGGGCCGTGATAGTGTTGCTTTGGCCGCGTATGGGTAAGCGGGAGTAGATGTTGCAGCCCTGGAACACCACCGCCGCGTTGCCGAAGATGTAGTCCACTGTGCCATAGATGTCGCACTCCCTGTAGAATTGCCTCATGGAGTGCGTGTAGAGCGTGTCCTGGTAGCCCTCGAAGCTGCAGCTATAGAAGGTGGAGAGGTCTGCACCATTTCGAACTGCGACCGCCTGGTGCTTGGCGGCGCCGGCCGTGTTGCGAAACGTCATGTTGATTGCAACAAATCCTTGCCCAACAACAGCTGCAGCAGCAGAATTAGTAGCTCAGATTAGAACACGTACTAACCCAACAGTTAAGTGGAGATCCAAATGTGTATGGAACTATTGATCACTCACCAAAAGTGGCCGAGTTGAAGGTCGTCCATCCATCATCGACACTATGATTCCCAGTGACCACCGTCTGGTTGATCCCGTTCCCGATCATCATTAGAAACTTCTTGTTCTTAGGAATCGCCACGTACTCTTCATAGATGCCGGCGTCGACGTAGATCAGGTAGTACCCCGTGCTCCCGTCCAAGTTATCAGATGCGGAGGCCACGGCCGCACTTATGGTGTTATAGTTTCCACTGCCATTTTGGCTCACTGTAACGATGTCCGCCACTAAGACGGTGTCCGTCGACTGAAGAAGCCTCCGATTGGTCCACTTCTCGTAAATCGCGGCCTTGGTTCCTGGCACTTTTAGCGGCAAGTTCCCGTCTCGTCCAACCTCCGCCTCATGGAACAGCAAGCTCCTCCTCTTGGGCACTTTAGAAGGCCTGAAACCCTTACGAGATTTGGCCTTCTTGTTCCTCACCCAGCCCTTCTTGAACAGAGCGAGGGAGACGCTGTAGAGCTTAGTAGAATTCATGTTAGGGGCGACGAGGCCGTTGTTCACGGACAACGCGGACGCGGTGACTTGCAAGCCATCGGAGCAAGTCTGCTGGTTGGTCAAGATAGCCGAGAGCAGGGTCTGCACCTTGTCCGCTTGAGGATCGAGAAGGTTATCGGTGGAGTTCAGCGTCGCAGCCGCTGACGTCAAGAAGTCAATGTTGAGGCCGGAGAGCAGCTGGCAGTCCTGTAGGGTCTGGATCGCGCCCGAAGACAGGGTCGACCGGCGGGCAAGGTAGTTGTTGACAAGCTTGAGGAACTTTTGGGCGTTGGACAGGGATTTCGCGAGCGAAAATCGGCCGTAGTAGTAGAGGTTCCCGGAGCCCTGCGGCGGCAGGACGGTCCTGCAGAAGTTTGGGTCGGTTGTGGCGTTGCAGGCCGTGGCCGGGTTGATGGGTGCAGTCGGAGGGACGTCGGAGAAGGAAGGGGTGAAGAAGAGGCAAAGAAGCAGGAGGTAGGCGGCAATGTTGCTAAAGGGAGCCATGGGGTTTTAAGAGCTCTTCTTTGTGTGGTGCTGCTTTAAGGAATGCCATGCAAGGTTTTTATAAGTAGCTCTTGGAAGGCTTCATACAGTATCAATGAATTATAAATCTTCCTGTTTCACACACACACACACACACAAAAAAAAAGATGCTACTATGTTGACAAATTAAGAACAGTTCATGTCTATGGACCTAACAATTAATCATGTTGTAACTTGGTCAAAAGTTGGTCATGGGAACTAATCAATAATTGTTGGACCAATATGCCTCAGTTTTTATACGGATCCCTCGGGAGGCCTCATGTATCGTCTATAATTTTCTTCTTTCTTGGAAAAGGAACATCCAACTACGTTGACAAATTAACAAGAGTTCATGTTTATGGACCTAACATTAATTAACTATGTTGATTACTTAATCAAAAGTTGGTAATTGGAACAAATCAGTTAATAGTTAAAGTAATATGGCCTCATTAGGATGCCTTAAGGTTTCTGCATTAACATTGATATCCAAAAGTTCGAACGAATACAAATCCAAACGGACGGCTATTTTTTTTTACTTAAATTTGCAAATGCATTTGTCATAATTAAATCATCTTTATTATTATTGTATCGCTTCAAAAAATATTTATGAAAGTAACAATCAAGAAAATAATTTATTATCATTAATATGGTCAATAATTTTCTTTAATCTCTCTTCTACTCTTTCCTTTTCTCTTTTTTTTTTCTTTTCCTCACCCTCTTCAATACGGTTCCTCCTCTTTCTTTTCTCTTTCTTCTCTTCTCCCTCGATGACACCCCTCAGTTTCTCACCTCACGGCAACATCGAAGGAAGGAGGAAGACATTGCGATCTTGAGACGTCGGATCAATAGAAGAGGAGGAAAGGCTGAGGACAAAGGAAATAATAAAAAAAGTAAACAAAATCAAAGAGGTGTCTTAAACGGATCTAGAACTATGGATTTAATTCTGTTAGATCAATTTGTGCATAGAAAATTTATCAGCCTTATTGTTTAGTCTTCTTAAATTTGATTTTATTTTAGGCTATGATATTTATGTTTTATCCATATTCTTATAGTATTTGACCATACATAATCATATTATAATTTATTATCAAGCACGGTACGTCTTCGTTAATTTGACATAAATCATATCTTTTTATTTGTTTCTTTGTTGAATATATTTTGATTGTTGTGAGATGGAAATTGTGGACCATCATTTCTAATTGACATTAATTAGATTTCTTTATTTAAGGTGTCCTTTTGTGAACCAAGCTAAACACCTCGATTAATTGAATTTAAGTATGTTTTATTTTCACTGTCATGTTGTGAACCAAACTATACCCTCAAGTGCATTGTCTTACTGTGATCCAGAAGATTGTGACACGAGTAATCACAGGTCTATTTTTATATAAAAAATAATAAAATCCATAAAGTCTTTCTGCTTCAAAGGTTGTAGCACCATCCATAGAGCCAATTTTATTATTTATTTTTATAAATATAGTATTGTTATATTGTTATTTAGTTGCTTATTAAGTTAGTACTAATAAAGTTATGAGAATACACATAGCGAATAAATGTGATCATACTAGTTTCTAATATGGTTAATTATTAAATTAAGATCACTGATATAATTTATATTGAATTATATTATTAAATTATTTATATTTGAAATATATTGCTCATCTTGTTATGATTAGAATGAATTATTACAATTTTGGTGTAGATGATTTGAGTGTTATTTTCATAACTAAAATAATTGTTTACTGATTGAAAAAAATGTTATGTTATGCTTTAGGATACATTCTACATTGCTACTTTAATTTATTATGAATCTTATGATTTTTTTTATATAAAATTGGAGCCACACAATGCTCCTATAAAATATTTATTGGGTCTCTTTATGACCATAAATCTATCAAACTCAAAAATAATAACTAAGTTACACAAAAATAGAGGTTCTTCATAGTACACTATAAAATCATTATTGATTATATCATTTAGATTTTTATATTTAATATATTTATATTTTGTTTTGTGTTAGTTATTTCGCTGATATGTCATTGTATTTGATCGATAACCATCAATAATATAATCAAAATATAAGTTTGAGTTACGTTTTCAAAGTGAATTATATAACGTAATAAGAGTCGCATTTTGAGAAGTTATTGAAATGACTTAGGAAACCATATTATCCTCCTTTTAGGTAGTTAAAGGTGACATATATCAAGCAAGTACTTCTACGTGCGATATTGATGGAAGTCAACATGAACTATATAAGAAGCTAAAAGCGTGTGGAATTCTAGTAGTACTGAGAATATAAAGGCCATCTAATAAGAGCTGTCATGAAGTGAATCGTCATGGAGTGGCAAACAAAACCAGCGGTCATAACTCATAAGATATTTGTTTGGGAAGTCATAAAAGGAGGGTACTCTCTTATTTGTTTAGGTTGGATCTTGGGAAGGGATACTTGCCAATTGCCTATATTTCTAATGTCCGAATCGAGAAATAGGACTTATATGTGCATGCCATTAATTTGACATGTGACGTGTTGCAAGTGCCAATTAACCGTGGATATATTCATTTTAATCTAACGATATAAGTTGTTTGTATTTTGGACCATCAGATTAAAGGTGATACTAATCCAAAGGTCCATAGTGTGTGCATGCACCGTGCATACATAATTTGTGTATGCACGATAATATGCCTTTTATATATATATATATATATATATATATATATATATATATAGTTCTACGGTATTGCATAGTTTAAAATATGTCAAATCAAGGTTTATTTCTGCTTATTGTGAATTTTTTTTTATAAAAGTGANAGCACATGCTCGTGTGCTTTTATAGGCCGCTGTCGCGTAGCACTCCGCCCCCCAATACCTCGGCCGTCTTCGCGCGACCACCGTGCGCGGACGAGCGTCGACCCTCGACCTCGACGCTCGTTTCCTCATTTGTTCGATACGATATCAACGCGCGATTCGCGCGTTATATCCCACGACGCGGTTGGCGTCTCCACGGACGGGAAGCGCAATCGTCGGCGCCGTTTCACGCGAATCCGCGTTCGCGTCACGGCCGTGATCCGTGTGATCATGGCCCGTCCGTCACGGTCGTGATCTCTGCGATCACGACCTCACATGGCCATCACGGCTCACTGTGATCATCACGACCGTGATGACTGGTCACGGGCCGTGATGTCCTATCACGGCCCCGTGATGACCTATCACGGTCCGTGACCATGCTGGTCACCTTACAACACTTGTCTCAAAACATTTTGGAAGCGGACACGTTTGGCTCAAATTTTTTTTTGAATCGGATCATATTTTGTTTTTGTTGGCGGGTTGGATAGGATCCACGATCACCCCTAATGGTATGTCACGCTACATCTACATGTCACACTACATCTATATGTGTAACTCACATATGTAACCACAAAAGTGAGTTCTTAACACCGTAGAAAATAAACAAAGGAGAGGCCACCTATCAAAAGAGTTCCTAATACCGAAGAAAAAACAAATGAGACTTCACCTTGTATATTGCATGTAAACAAACAACGGAGAGTTCTTAGTACCGAAGAAAAAAGAAAACAGAGCAGAGTTCCTACCATGCAATAGGTAAGGACACCATTCAGCACGTTCATCAAACGCGACAAATTGACTTCTCCCCACCCCCAATATCTATTTTGGTAAGAAGAAAGTCCCCTTAATTCAGACGAATTTTTTTTCTGAATTTGAGGAGGCCGAAAGTGTAGATCTTTTACTTCGTTCACCTAACAATTTTTTTTCGAAGTACTACACGCGACCATTTTTACTCGGTTTTAGTAAAAGCTTGGACACTTAGAGCCTGTTTGGTAGATGAATAATTATTATTGAGATAAATATTGCTGAATTACTTTTTTCTTGAAATTTGAGTCAAGAATAAATTGTTTTACCAATTTAGAGAAATAATTAATTTCTAAAAAATATATTGTTCACTAAATTATTTTTTTTAAAATGACAACATTTAACAGCATATTTGGTTGGATAAGGCAGAATAAATTTTTATTCTGTCCTTTATCCTTCAACCAAACAGGATCTTAGAAGTAAACTTTTCAAATGTGCACAATTGAGATACAATCACATTTTATTCAAAAGTGATTAGATGAATCTGATCTCCATCCTGTTGAGGAAAGCTAAATATTCGTGGAGATTTCAAAATTTAATAGATGACTACTGGATGATCATCAAATTCTTTAAACCTTTAATTCTTTTGAAGCTGCCCACATCTATGAACAAGCAAATAGAGTACCAGACTACTTAGAAAATTTAGTTAAGATTTCAATTAACGATATTTTTTTATGTGACTTTTCTTTTCAAGAGTTCCTTAATATTTTGTATCAAGATTCTTTGGGTTCTTATATTAATAGATAACTTATCGTTCTTTTTAAAAAAAACTATTATTATTATTTTTAGTTAAGATTTAATAATTAATCATATCTAAAACTAATCAATTTGATATTCAGATAAGTATATTAAAAAGAAACTTTGATCAAAATAACGACAATTAATTGCATAGTCAACACGAATGGCCAAGGATAAGGATGATTTCTTCCATAACACAGTTATCTGTGGCAACAATTGTCAATGTTGCTTGTCCCTAGCAACGACCGACTTTTCTATTTGGAAAGTCCCGAACGACGGTATGCAGGAAATTAGTAACAGGACTGAGAAGGGAATTCTAAAAGATACTGATATTCTCAAAAGCCTATACCTATATATATATATATATATATATATATATATATATATATATCTGACCGTTACTTGAACTTTGACATCTGCACACAGAGCCGGTAAAGAAGTCCAGGCATCACAAGTATACATTTAGCTGCGGATAGGCATAGGAAATGACGTGCATGTAATAACTAATTGCCATCTGTTTGCAAGGAGAGTGGATATTATATGTGCACTAGGACTGAATTGTTGTAATTGGTGTGCAACTCGGACTACGATAGAATTGTTTGCACCACCGTGGCCCAGGAAAGGGCAGGGCAACTAAGTCAATATTAAATAGAATAAAGGAATGGATCCGTTTGACACAGGTGATATAATTTCTTTGAGAGAAGGCGACAGGAAGCTGCATGCTGCTGTTTGCCAACCAATGTTAGGCAATTAAAAATTTTCAAATCAAATGGATTGATTTATCATTCTCATTTTGAGAAAGAAAAGAAAAACACTGTTTCATTTTTACTCCTTCTCCCTGCTCATACCATTAAACATTTAATTAATTGCATATTTTTTTACCCGCTCTACTTTCGAATATTTAGAGTTATTAGTACTCAATTACTTTAAAATCAAATTAGTGACTCTATGTTAGTGAATCTTATCATTTCTAATCTAATTAGTTGTAATTGGATTGATGTAATCTAAATTAGATTATTATTATCTAGTTAGATTGGATAAGGTTGGATACACATCATCTAGTTAGATTATATATTTGGTAGGATATTGTTGATTATTATTTTTATCCATCATTGTACTATATATAGATGTACAGACATATAAGAATAAACATAGAAAAATATTTCTTCATTATTATTCTCTTAGCATGACATCAGAGCAATAATTTTTCTTCTCTCCTCTTTCTTTCTCACGTCTGCAGATTCATCCACGTCCGCACCCTCTTACTCTTCGACACGACGCTGGCCGTGTTGTGTGAAGATACGGGTCACGCTCTATCACGAAGCCACCGTGTTGTGCAACATGCCATTCGCCACGCTCAACGATGCGACACCATCTGCCATATAACACCGACGCGGGTCGGGTCCTTCTCCAATGCGACGTCATCCGCAGCCTCTACAACACGATGCAGGCCGTGTGTGTGAGACACTGACCGTGCTCTGTCACGCCCTCCGCGTCCTTCCTCCGACGCGCTGCCCTCGACGTGCCCTTCATACGACGCACTGCCTTCAATGTGCCCCCGACATGCACTTCCTCTGACGCGCTGCCCTCGAAACGCCCCTCAACGCGGCCTGGAGCACCCCGCATAACATTCTCTTCATACAACAACACGCTCCAACGCGGTCTTCTTTCAATGCGTCACTCAATGTAGCTTGGAGCACTATCGCGTCCTCTCTCTCTCTCTCACTCACGATGCGACCCATCCTGACGCCCGACGCAGTCCGTGCTGACTCCTCATGCGACCTGCATCAACAAGGCATGCCCCTCTACTCAAGATGACTTCCTCCCAGAACTCTGTGATTTCATTTGATGCATCTACATTCCCCATGGGTTTGTCATCTCTTGGACAGATTCATCATGCACTCTCCATTAAACTAACTCCAAACAATTATCTTCTTTGGAACATGCAATTTCTTCCTTTGCTTCACAGCTTTGATCTCTATGGATTTATTGATGGAACCTCTATTTGCCCGCCATCTATGATAGCTGCCTCCTCAATCGTGTCTTCTGGTTCAGCTTCAGCCTCTACTAGAACACCCAATACGACATATATCGAAAGGGTTTGCAAAGATCAGCTTATACTCAGCTGGATCATTTCTTCCCTTTCTGAGAAGGTACTTCCTCATGTGATTGGATTTGGCACATCTTATTCGGTATGGAGTTCTCTTTTAGGCCTTTGACGCCCCTTCTCATACAAGAATTTTGCAACCAACCATGCAGATGCAATCACTCAAGAAAGAAGATAATTTAATATCCTCTTATCTGCGGCAATTGAAATATCTCGTAGATGAGTTGACAACAGCGGTTCACTCAATTTCCACTCCTCAATTCAATGCAATTGTTTTTCAGAATTTGAGATCTGATTATGGCAATATTTTTGCATCTCTCTCATCTAGACTTGAACCTATTTATTATTCTGAACTTCACAACATTCTTGTTAGCCATGAAATTAGACTTGCAGTGATGCATCCTCCAGGTGACACAACTTTTCCCACCAACAACCAACTTTTCATAGACAACTTTTGTGCCTTCATTTAATCGAAGTCATGGAAGAGGATTTGGCAAAGGACGAGGTCATCCTACTGCCCCAAGACATGATCCTTGCCTTGTGTGTGATCTTCATGGGCACAGTTCGTACAAGTGCAAGTTTCGTCATCAAGGATCGGTACCTACTCCGACCTCTGCAACTTCATCAACACCACATGCATACATAGCTTCCACTACAACGTCTGTTGGTTATTCTTCTCCATTCCTTCCAGCACTAGGCATTTATGGTGGCTGGATTCTTGACATTGGTGCAACACATCATGTCACGCAGGACCTGCAATCTCTACATACAGCTGCACCTTACTCAAGATCAGAGCAAATCTAGGCTAGAAATGGTATGCGATTATGTATCTGTCATATTGGACACTCCTATATTTCCTCCTGTAGTTCTCCTCTTTTACTTCGTAATGTGTCCCTTCCATCTCAAAATCCTTATTATTTGTTCCTCAATTTACAGCTCATAACAATTGCTTTGAATTTCATCCCACTTTTTTTCTTGTCAAGGATTGCCACACGCACAAAGTCTTGCTTCAAGGACTCAATAGGCGTGGACTTTATTGCCTCCCTCAAGCTTCGGTATTGTGCACCTCTTCATTTTCCCTCCTCTCTGTACTTCAATGAAACAACCGTCTTTTTCATCCAGCATCCCAGGCTGTCCACAAAGACTTGCATTCTTTTTCATCAGGCTCCAACACCTTAGGTTACTCGTCCATCAGCTCATGTGATGCATGTCATCTTGCAAAGTCCTCTCACCAACCGCTTCCGCCAATCGAGGCATATAGTAGTGCTCCATTAGATATTATTTATGCTGATGTTTGGGGCCCTGCTCCACTTTTATTTTGTTTTATTTTTATATCACTATTACAAATTTGTTTGGTATTTTCTTCTTTATAATAAATCTAATGTCAAATCAATTTTTCTTTCTTTTCAAGCCTTGGTTGAAAGTCAATTTTCGCGTAAAGTTTGTTCATTTCACTTTGATTTTGGCGGAGAATTTAGAGCACTTCACTCTCATTTTATCTCTTGTGGTATTCAACATTGTCTACTTTGTCCTCACACTCATGAGAAAAATGGTGCTATTGAACGAAAATTCCGCCATACTATTGAAATTGCTTTAGCCTTACTTGTCCATTCTCATGTACATCATCATTTTTGGCAATTTGCTTTTGAAACTGTAATTTATTTAATAAATCAATTACCTTTTGTGGTGTTAGATGACATATCTCCTTTTGAAAAAAATTAATAAGCCTATGTCTTACATATTTTTGAAATTTTTTGGATGCGTTGCTTATCCCTATTTGTGTCCCTATAATCGTCACAAGTTCTCTTTTCGTTCAATGAAATATGTTTTTCTTGGTTATCCATCCTCTTTCCATGATTATATGTGTTTGGACCCAATCACAGACAAAATATATTATGTGCGTCACATTAAATTGATGAGACATGCTTTTCCTTTTCTTCTCTTACCTTATCTCCTTCTTTATCCACTTCCATTCCCAACTCTCCTTGACTCACTGTCTCCACTAATGTCCCTCAACCTCCCATTCACTCTCCTGATTCATTAGTCCCTAGTGCGTCTTCTTCCTCTATTGATTCCTTTTCATCCTCTTGTATTGATACTTCACCCAACTCTTCTCCATCCGACCCAACCCCTTGGCCACACATGACACTTCGTCAAGGGACTCACGGAAATTATAGAGAACTTGCAGGCCTTCAGGGTTCACATGTGTTGCACACTATTCTTTCCTCGGATTCTACTCCAACGTTTCACTCTTCTGCCATTAAAAATTCTCATTGGCGCTCGACCATGGTTGAAGAGTTAAATGCTCTGATTTTCAATGGCACATGGGTGTTAGTCCCTCACCGTCTAGGAATGAATATTCTTGGATACAAGTGGATTTTTCGCACCAAGTCTCTTCCGGATGGCACTGCGGATTGCTACAAGGCCCGACTAGTGGCAAGGGATTCCATCAACAACCGAACATTGATTATTCGGAAATCTTTAGCCCAGTTGTCAAATCCACCACAATTCGGTTGGCTTTATCCCTTGCTATCTCTAACAATTGACTTTTTTGTCAACTAGATGTCAACAATGCATTTTTGCATGAAAATTTAAGTGAAGAAGTCTTCATGTTCCAACTTCCTGGGTTTTCTGATAAGAACCACCTTGATTATCTATGCCTTCTTCGCAAATCTATTTATGGATTAAAATAGATTCCACGTGCATGGTTTCAAAAACTACAACATGCTCTCGTTGCCTATGGTTTTTGTGCTTTTGCAACTGATTGTTTGGAATTTATATTTCGAAAGCCAGGAATTCTTCTGATTATGTTAGTCTATGTTGATGATATTATCCTCACTGGTTCTCATGAGGATCACATTAACAATTTAATTTCTTATTTAAGTCACCTCTTTGCAATTCATGATCTTAGCAATCTGAATTATTTTCTTTGTGTTGAAGTACCCCGACATGGCAATGGTCTATTTCTCTCTCAACATAAGTATATTCTGCATCTTCTGCACCGCACTGGCATGACAAATACAAACCAGTTTCCTCGTCTCTTGGATCTTCTACAAAATTGGTTAAGGATTTTGACTCTTCCTTTGTTGACCCACATTTGTATCGACAAGTTGTTGGCGCCTTACAATATTTGACAATCACCAGGCTTATGTTTCCTATGGGGTCAGCCTTGTTTGTCAATTCATGTATAATTCATCCACAGATCATTGACAAGCTGTGAAGCGAATTTTGCGTTATCTGCGGGATACAAGTCATCTTGACCTCTTTCTAGCTCCTAATCACACTCATCACACTCTTCATGCTTTTAGTGATGCTGATTGGGTAGGATGTCCTAATGATCATAAGTCATTTGGAGGATTTGTTATTTTCTTTGGCACTAATCTCATCTTTTGGTCAACGCGTAAACAAAGAACAATCTCTCGCTCGTCAATGGAATCTGGGTATAAAGCTTTAGCGGATGCCACAACTGAGCTCATATGGTTATGATCCTTGTTCATGGAACCCGGTTTGCATGCCATCTCTCCTCCGATTGTTTGGTGTGAGAACATTAGCGCTACATACCTCTCTGCAAATCTAATTTTTCATGCGCGCACAGAGCATATCGAGATTGATTACCACTTTGTTCATGAATAGGTCTCCAATCGTCGCCTCATTGTTCGCTTTATCTCTTACAAAGACAATCTTGCAGACATTCTAACCAAGCCACTTTTCGATGCTTGTTTTCCGTTCTTACCGGACAAACTCAGACTTTGATCTAGAGAAAGCTGAGTTTGCGGGGGCGTGTTAGTGAATCTTATAATTTGTAATCTTATCAGTTGTAATTGGTTGATGTTATCTAGATTAGATTGTTATCATCTAGTTAGATTGGATAAGGTTGGATAAACATCATCTGGTTAGATTGGTTATCTGGTAGGATATTGTTGGTTATTATTCTTATCCATCAATGTACTATATATAGATGTATAGGCACACAAGAATAAACATAGAAAAACATTTCTTCATTATTATTCTCTTAACACTCTAAAAATTAAATTCGGAGTAACTAACCCTTGTCAACTCTGAAATATAATTCTAGACTAATCAATTGAGTCAACCAAACTTGATTATTAATTGCATGTTTTTTAATCAACCATTTCAATTGTAATACCCAAAGGCCCCGTTTGGTTGGGGAATAAGACCGGGATTAAGGTCTTATTTCCCAATTTTCATTCAAACACCCTTATTTTGAAGTTAGTGGACCCCACTGCATTAAATGCAGCAACAAGCAAAAAGTAGAGACTACAATATTCTTGCAGAGGCTGGATTAGGTTTATTCCCGGTGGATTAACATCTCTGGACTATCTAATGGATTAAAAAAATTTATTCTGTGAACAATATCATGGCAACCAAACGGGGCCAAAAAGATCGGTAGAATGAAACATTATAAATTTATATTTTAGCTGATAATCTGACTTGACTAGTAAATAATACAAACTCTTAAATAAAAGATTATAAAAAAGTATCATAAGCTTTTAAATATTTTAAAATAGAGTTGATTCTAGCCTGAATTAAACTAAAGAATAAAAGAAATGTTTTGAAAGAGACAACCAAATATCTAGCTAAATCATATTTGTCATGAGCATTCATTGTCATCCACGTCATCATCACATCATTCTTATTTTTAATTATCTATAAGAAATAATATAAGAGAGACAATTCTATATTAGTTATGGAGATCAATATATAAGATAAAATAATCACATAGACACGAGAATAGCATAGATCATAGAATACATCATTTAACAATAACGTAGAAATAAATCATGTTACACATCATATAAATTATAACATCATATGTGGACAATATTAAATTTCATGCTTTTGATGAGATATAATACTTTTCATCGGATCATAAATAGAAACCACATCATTTCAGTGTGTTACTTCATTCACCATTAATGTTTGTCGATATATTTAACGACTTTTAACGATTTTGAGTAACTTTAAGTAAGAGTGCACAAACCTTGACAATGCCTCCATAGGCCACGATGGTCGAAACTTCTCTTGGTTGCATAGAAAGAGTACTCTATACAAGAAGAACTAAGTAGTTTCGTTGCAGCTACACTACTAGTCTCATAATATCATCATCATCATCATCATCATAATATAACTTTATTCCCACCATCAACACAAAATAATGACTTTTTTATTATATTTTTTTTATCTTACATTTAATATAGATACATCATCATAGGGTCACTCATAACATCCGTGCTCATATAAAATCTTTCATCACATTATTAATCCATATTTAGGACATAAGAATCATCATAAATGAATCATATGAGCACTATGATAATATTACATAATCTTAAACAAGATGACCATATAAACATTTCAATAACACATCATAGTCATAATCTGGATGAACATATGTCCAAATGCATGATCACAATAATGAATATCATAATCAATTGCATGATAAAAAATAATTATATCTCAACAACCCAGATATTTCAATCATTCGTGCGTATAAGATTTATTCATGACAAATTATATAGTAATTAACGCATAATTCATAACCTCTAAAAATACATTTTTAATTTTATCTGAACGTAGACTTATCCAAGTAAAATATATAAAAGTTGATATTATATTTTTATTATGGTTTGCTTTTTAGAAAAATCATCGTCTAACCTAAATTTTGTTAGTATTTTGTATTCTAGTAGAATGAGTGATACTTATTGTAGGATTTATATAAATTCATAAAAAACTCAAATTAGTTGATATCATTTTTTTTCCTAAGAGTAATCATAACGATGTTTAATTCATAAAATATTTAGGATTTATCTCTCTTTGAAATGATTAGCGACAAATCAAGAAAATAACCTTATGCTAGTAGAATGCTCTCTTTATTCTGTTTTTTATCTTGAAAAAACAAATTAGGTGCACTTAGATATTTATATCTCTTACTATACACAATATCTTTCAAAACCTTAAATATCAAATATTAATGTCACTATTGAATTTAATAAGAAATTTACAATTCATACTAATTATGGTTGAAGAAAACGAGAGCGACCCGAAAGATTATCAAATAACTTTCTCTATGAATATTGATTTATAAGATTCCAAGACCCATGAAAAGTAGACACAAGGAACATCAAGCACAACTATTTTAATAATTTTTGAAGGTACTAAAGGTATCTAATCAATTAGTTAAATATTCATCTTGATATTTATTTCCACCTAGGATTTGAAGTGAGTTCATTCATTATATTTGGGTGAGTTTATTCCTTTCCTTTTCATGAATAATCATAACACAATATGAGATAAAGTCAAGCTAACGACTATAACTTAGAAATATTCAGCCTCCACCATTTTCCTTTAGTTATATTTTCCATTTTCTTCTATTTTAAATAGGATTGTGTTACATTAGAGTCTTAGTACCAACTAGCAGGACTCTCATCAGATTTTTACCTTTGTACGAATTGATATGAACTTCAGGCCGTTATATATTATCATGGGTCATGAGACCAGAATCAAGTGACTCGTTAATCATCATCACGGGCTTGACAGAGTCAAGTGCACTAACTGTTTTGATATCACGGACCATGACACCTGGTAACGACCCATGAAATGATTCTAAAGTTGATTAGTAATCCTTGATCCTGAAATGTCATGAGTCGTGACACCTTGTCATGGGCTCACTGATGCTGAAAAATTCACTCACCATTTTCATATGCAAAAGTTACACTTTTCATGAAATCATGCATCATTTATATATATTGCCACACTTTTTACTACTTTTGCATCATTTGAAATTTCCTGGACATAAATACATATTTTCTGCTCAAAAGACTCTTTTGATAAATATCTGAATGATTAATGCTTGATTTCTCCTTCAGAAATTTATCCGAGGCCAAACAACATTTGTGCTCGAAACTAGACCTTGTGGTACCTCTGTTGGAAACTAGACCTGGGGGTATCTGCAAGCCATTACATGCCAAACACCACTAGAAGACAAATACAAAATAAAATCTATAGGTTCCTCTGCCAGCTTTTGTGGTCCAAATGAGGAAGGTTCGTTGGCACCTTCCATGGAATATTGATAGGGCTATGCAAGGGACAAGTGACATATAATGATTGAAAGATAGGAAGAGGATAAAAGAGCAAAATGAAGGAGAAGAAAGGGTTTCATTCTGCATCCGGGAGGAAGCATCAAGTGGAGCCGCCATTGCTGAAGAGAGGAAAAACCAGAGCTGAAGAAGTGAGGTTTTCGTGCGGAGATTCGAGGAGTATCATTGGTTTCATGCATGGCGATTTCTACTTGTATCTATTTCCAACGATGAACTCTTGTATTATCATGTTTGTGATGTGTTTGATGGCTATTAGAGGCTAAACGATTAGGCCTGGACATGGGATGATTTGAGAACCCTTACTTGCTATATGAACTTATCTTTTAATGCATATATATTTCTATTCGACTTTCCAATCTTTCCTTTGCATTGTGTGCTTTGTATATGTGCTAATTTTGAGGTTGTGAACTGCTCGTTATCTATTCCATGGAGGATTGAGACCGAGAGGGAGAATCCATTCCATTGAAGATATATGGCGAGCAGTCCTCATTCATGATACTTTTTATGTATATGCTTTGATGTGGAGAGCTACTCGTGGCCCTATCTTTGGTGGAAGATTGAGACCGAAAGGGAGAACCTTCCACATAGAGAAGAAGTAATGTGTAGATATTGAGTATGTGATTGGTTTTAATGTTATGAGCTATTTGTTGTTATTATCTTTTCTGGAAGGTTGAGTTATTGGTTTTAATGTTGTGAGCTATATTGAGTAAGATGTCCAGATGCATGATTATCCCAACGAGGGTGGTAAAATCAACCTACACAAGAATGCTTACCACTTCCTTAACATAAGAAGAACCATAGTAGTATTTGTTAATTTCTTTGTTACTTTAGTTAGAGCATACTCTTCAGATAAATTGTTTAGTACTAGAAGAATAACATGTCAAATTTTATTCTTGTTTACAATTGTTTATTACTTCTACGTGTTGTTTCGTACTTGTTTCTATGATTGTCAATTTGTTAGCATTCTTTTTGTTAATATGGAATATGAATATTATCATATTTGAGAATTTTTTTATATGCTGACATTGTAGGGTCATTAAGGTATTATTCGACAATTGGTTTACCTTTGTTTCCACATAATGGAAAAAGAACAAAAAAACTATGTTTTTTCTTATGTTTGTTTATATAGTTTCGTAATTTTATGGAGATGTGATTGAGAAAAAAAAAATATGGCGAATTTAATCAAGAAATTGTACAACTAATTAAAAAGTGACTATAAAAAAAAGTTGAAGATAGCATCTATCCGATTACGAAGTAAGTTGAATTTAGAATTTTATTTTTAAATTTCTTTCATTGTTTATAGGTTATTCAACTATCAATCATTGCAAACATTTTTGTCTCTCCTATTTTAATCAAGTGAAAACAATTTTCTACTAGATTTTGATGCCCATATATGTCTTTTATCATAATTGACTTTCTCTTATGCCCCTTTCATATATGAATATGGGCATGCATTTTTTTCTTAAACTTTATTCTCTAAATTGGGTTATAAATACTTTTTGAAATTTACTTTAACACTAATCAAGTAGTTTAATTCTGACTTTGTTGTTTGAAAGCATGGAATTTAACGATTTGTCATTCACATTTTTGTTCAAAATTCTTTTTTTCGATTTTCTTTTTTGATGATAAGTTCAGTTCATTATGTTCAAGTTTGCAATATAATTTAGTCTTTAACTTTTACACTGTTTTTTTAATCTTATGGTGTTCTTTGAAATATAATCTCATTTGATTTCTCTCTAGAAAAAGAAGGTTGTGAAGAGAAGTTGTTTTTTTAATTCCTAGTTGTTTGAAGATATTGGACTAGGGTTCAGCAGGCCTATCAAATTCTCACTCATCAATTTTGGGGAACATGAAAAATTCAAGACACAATAGAATTCAAGGAACATCTTTCTTTTCGTTAGAAGAATCGTTAAGTTCCAGCTCCACCTTCTTCAAAGAATTCTATTTTCTTATATCATTAATCATAGACAATCTTTTCTCGAGTGAAGCATCACATATTCATTAACATCTCTACTCAGAATAATTTTTTTGATTTTAGGACACCATAATCTATAATTTAACACCAAAATTATAACCAAGAAATATGCACTTTCTAGTTCTAGGTTCAAGTTTTCCATCATTTACATATGTATATGCAGGGCAACCGAAAACTCTTAAATGTGAGTAATTAGGAGGACTACATGACCATATTTTTTAGGAATTTCAAATCCAATGATAGATGGGGGAATTGATTGACTAAATGACATGTCAGGTTGATATCTTCTGCACAGAAATCTTTTCGTAATCCTGCATTTGATAACATGCATCGAGCTCTTTCAAGTATAGTTCTATTCATTATTTTTGCGACGCCGTTTTGCTGTGGAGTCTTTACAACTGTGCGGTGGCTTACAATACCTTCTTTCTCACAAAAATCATTAAATTTTGAACCGCAAAACTCGAGTCCATTATTTGTTCTTAGTCTCTTAATAACCTTTCCAGTTTGTTTTTTTAACAAAGGTTTCCATAGCTTAAATGTCTCAAAAACAACATCTTTATGTTTCTGAAAGTAAACCCAAACCTTTCTGAAGAAGTCATCAATAAATGTAAACAAATATCTATTACCTCCCTTTGAAGGAACTTGAGAAGGACCCCATAAATCTTAATGGATGTAATCTAGGATTCTCTTCATTCTATGAATTGTCAAATTAAAATTGATCCTATTTTGCTTCCCGAAAAATACAATATTCACATAATTCTAACTTTTCAACTTTTGGCCCTGAAAGAAGACATCTGTTGCTTATAACTTGTATGCCTTTTGTTGAATCTAGGATCTCGAGATTGTTTTGATGATCACAAATTTGTGAGGGAACTTAGTCTGGAATGATAAACTTGTTGAGCTGATTTCTGAAAGACGGGATACTCATGTTCAGAGCATGATAGGTTGACCAAAGTTAAAGAACGGACGACCTATGCACATAGAAGACATATCAGAAGAACCCTATGTGTGCAGTGGTCATCCAAAGCATATGAAGTGTCGACCGAGGTTGAAGGAAAAGATCAAAGAAATGAAGCCAAAGACTGAACGATCGACCGAAGATATTGAGAGGACGATCGAAGACAAAGGTTGAAAATGAGAGGTCGCCCGATGAAGAACAGTGGACGACCAATGGTTTCACACATACAACAAACAGAATGGGAACGAGCGGTCCAAGGAGAAGTGGACACCCAGTGAAGAGACTTAGCCGAAGAGGTGCTTTGGATGAGGGAAGGAGAGGTCGTCCGATGTTGAAGAAAGGATGATCGAAGAACTAAGGATGAAGGCAATGGACGTCCAAAGGTTTCAGAGTGGAGA